>JAPDSC010110146.1:17654-68250 GCA_026290005.1 Latrodectus geometricus | reverse complement strand
ATATATATATTAGGTTGGGGAAAAAGTAATCCATTATTTGTTCGGTAAACATCTGTAGTGAACGATATCTCGTGAGGTATATATCAAACAATTTCAGATTTATGCTCGTTGGAAAGGTGACATTTGACACTAAAATATCTTCTTGCGGTTTTTTGTTTGATTCATTCAGTTACGAGTACAAGGTTTTAAAAATGGAAGACAACAAACAGAAAATTCGATACATTTTCGTTTCTCTCTTGTAACGGCGAAAAAGATAGCCAGGTGTCTAAAATTGTGAAAGGTGTTTATCGTCCTATATAAGACTCTAACAACCAGTTACGTGCAATTTTTGTTTTGTCGATTCCGTTCAGATATTTTTGATGTTAGAGATGCATCTCGCATGTGGATACAGCATCGTCGAAAATGTCTATAAAATATCAAAAATGATCGAAGTTAACCGCATGTCAGCAGTCGTAACGCGCAAGACCTAAAAATCTACATGAAAGCTGTTTTAAACCTTTTTACAAAGCGAATCCAAAAGAAGTTACATAAAGTTCACATAAAAATAATGGATTTTTTTTCCCCAACCTAATATAATTTTATTAATTGATTAAATTTCAAACTTAATTTCAACAACAGCAATCGTCTAAAGAAGAAGTATAAAACCGTGCCTTCCAAGACAAATGTGGTTCTTTGGCTCTTCCACAAAATAGCGTACCCAAATAAGTGAATCTTTAAGCAAGAGAGCAGGAAAATCTTTAAAATGCGGCACCGCAGCTGTCATATTTTTTTTACTAGTAGGGAAACAAACAACCTAAAGCATATCCTCCAGTTTTACACCTATAAATTTTTTTAACCAATTTCTGCGTATTGTTTGTACTGATTATACATAAAATAGTGTACTATCATTGCAATTATCATATTTAAAGTTTTAACAGATGAAATTATTTGAGTTCATAAAATTTAAGTTTTAATTTGAATGTGAAAAAAGCCAAATAACAAAAATAAAATTTGGTTGTAAATCATCCAGATTCTTTGCCTGTAGGACTCTCAAATTTAAAGTTTTTCCAGCGTCTGAAGCAGAAAAAAGATATTTTTCGCATCTGAATCAGAAAGTATCAGATAATAGATAATGTTTGAAAGGCATATGATGAGATGACAAATGGAGCTGGCGACCCGGAAATGGCGGATGACAAAAATAGTTACATGGTCTTTAAAATCTCATGTAATTTCATTTCTATTTATTTTTAACTTTGTATAAATATTACCTTTTACACATGATTCATGTTAATGGATCAATTACAAGAAAATATTTTTTTAAATAAAGTAATCGCATGATGTAGCTAATTCTTTCTGACTGCTAGGCAGATTCAAAAATCACGATAATTTGAAAGTTAGTTTTCAATAGCTTACCACATCCGCTCTCTTCATAATAACAACTTTTTTCTAAACAATCATAAATTATAAGACCTAAAGTATTAAATATCCATTTTATTTCATTTTCACTTACTTTGATGAAAAATAATCGCAAACTTCATTATAAACTCTAAAAGGTCGTTAATTAATAAACTTTCAAGACATGTATGAAAACGAGTGGAAGAATTATGGAAAATACTTAATGAATTTTGTGAAAAACGCTATGGAAAAAAGCAGCAAAAAAGTAATGAAAAGAACAAGAACAATAACGAGATATTGAATTATTTCCAAAGGTGCGTTTATTTACATACCAAGTTTTAGTAAAGATTTACTGTACGGTCACTTTCGGGATTTTTTCAAAAAGTCGCCAACAATCTCGCCATTTTGCACAAGCGAGGTCTAAAAATAAACAGAATATTGAAAAATTTTGCCTGATTGGTCAGAATCCCTTATCTGCCATTGGTCGAAATAGGTTGGGTTGCCAGAAAATGTTATTTATCGTCAAATGCGGAAAACTTGAGCCAAGAGTGACCGTACAGTTAATCTCTGTCCAAGTTTTTAAAAATGACTGAAAATATTTAATCAATTTTTAATTAAATTAAAAATTTTTATACTCATTTATTTATAAAAAAAAGTCTTTATTATTATTTTTAGTTCATATTTTGCATTTGGCTTAATAGAAAATGCTAAATAAAAAATATTTTATAGAATTTTTATGCTTAATAGAAAATCAAATCTAAATTTAAAAAGTAAAACATAATAACTTATAAAATTACTTATAAAATTAGTTTATGAATTACTTATAAAATTACTTATAAAATTTAGTACATCCATGAAAACAATAATAGTTCGAAAGCGATCCTTGTTTTCTGTTTATTATCACTGAGAATTTTATTTTGACTATTTTTAATTTAAGTAAAATTCAAAAGCTCTATTTTTATTAGTTTTTTTTTTTAATTTTAGGAAATTAATTATTTATCTAAATACAATTATATATATTGTTTCTTTTGAATTTTAAACGTTATAAATGTGTGTACGAAAAATGGTTAAAATAGATTTATTTTTCGGACGTTTTGTTCATAGGTAAAAAATGCTTATATGTTCTATCAAAAACGCTGTAACAAGAAAAACGCTTATATCCGCGTTTAACTGTGTCTTGCCACGATGCGATGTTTCACGACTAAATTCCTTCACATGTGGTGCTGTGCACAATTCATTCTTGAGTTGAATGCTATTACTTTTCTGCAACAGTTTTGTTGTTAAGTGTTTAATATAAGAAATATTGGACACCAAAGAAATCTCCGGTACACAGCTCTGTCGAGATCAAGTTCTTAAAGCACATACGGATGACAAAAGCAATGTTCTTCCTCGTGATAACATGACTACAAAGGGGGGGGGAGAACTTAAGATGAAGATTACCTTGAATTTATAGTTGAATGAACTAAGACTTTCGCTTATATTCAAAACTCAAATAACCTTCCAATATGTTTTATTTGTCTAGTAAAATTGGCTAATAACAAGAAATTTAAGGTGGAAAAGCATTTCACAACTAAATATTTGTCATTTAGTACTAAATATCCTGTTAGTGATGCAAAGGAAAAACTGGTTGAAGAACTTCAGAAGAGTAACATAAGAAAAATTAAATTCTGTGGTTAATTACTGAATGTAATATTCCAATTACGTTAATATTATAAGTTTATAATTAGTCAAGAGCTTATTAAAAGAAGAAGACCATATAAAAATAGCGAATACATAAAAAAAATTGTTTTATGCGTGTATATTAAAATTTTAAGAACAAAGCGGATATATTCTAAAGAAAATTAAAGAATTGCCATTATTTAAACCATGAAAGGTATTTCCGAACATAATTATCCAGCAAGTCAAAAATCTTAATTTGGTTTCATCTTTATTAATAGCAGTTGACGAATCGTGTAACATAAATGAGAGACTGCTAGTTTCACTTTTCAACTATTTATTTCATCTACAAGTCAAAATTTTTAGGACTATTGTCTTTTAAACGTCAAATACATGAAGGAGATATAGCAAACCTTGCTACTAAATGTATTAAAAAACATATTTCACTTAGTAAAATTCCCTTAATTGCAACAGACGTTTGTTGCTATTTTAAAAGGGGAAAAAAATAAAAGACGAGATACCATTGTATCATTCATCATTGCGCTAGATATTTAAAGAGAAATTTACATATATATATGAAATTGGTGATTAAAATTAGCAATTTTATTATCGTTAAAGCTTTTAATGTCGACAGTTTAAAAACTTTTTAGTTGAATGGAGAGCGAATATGCACATCTGCTGCATATTCGCTCTCCATTCAACTAATAGGAAATGCGCGTTATTATTAACAGATATAAAAGCATTCTCCTTTGAAAGAGGGAGTTCATTATCCTAAACTATAACCTATAAACTATAGCTAAAATTTTTATTTCTTGTAGATATTACGTCTAAACTAAATCAAGCTAATCAAAAATTATATAGGGAAAAGAAACATGATTTTTTTTTCATGTCAGAAAAAATTATTTCATTTGAAAACAATTTTTTTTTTTTTTTTGTCTCAAGATTTGAAATAAAAGCTTTGACTTACCAAACCTATTGAAATATCACCAAGACAACAATTTTAATATTTAAACACACTCATTTGCTATTCCAAAACAACAATTTAAATGTGACTGAATTTTTTTAGCAGATTTCAGGAATTCAGAAACAACAGTGACATTAGCATTTTTAAAATAATAAAAAAGACCTCTTAGTACTATCGTAATAGAATTAAATTTTTCTGTCTGTAGTCTTGACTTTGTTCAGCTTGTCCTTTCTGGACCTTGCGCCATAAAACCCAACCAACCAACCAACCAAGTAATCTTGACTTTGGCAACGTTGAAATCCAACTGCTCTATTTAAAAAAGGAGAATTATTGAACTCGAAATTCAAACATCTTAGAACTGAGAATAAAAATAAATGAGTGCTTAATTCACATCATAAGTGGTGTTCTTTGAAAGACTTGTGTAGAAGCAAGATATGATGATTTTAATGTTTTAAAATGATATTCTTGACTCTCAAATAGTTGGAGGAAAAAAACTAGTGTTTTCTGTACTTTTCTTATTTCTTTTTATTCCTTTATTTTTCTTATTCATGCTCTCAATCATTTTCGAGCATGAATTTTATCAAAAGTAAATTGAGAAGTCGTCCTATTGATGAGAACATTCAATCATGCTTAAAATTAATCAGCCTGATTTACACAAACTTACCAAGATCCTAGATCATTCCTTATTATCAATTAGTGTTCATTCTTCATTATCAAAAATAAAAAGATTTTGGGTGTTTTATAATTTCATGTCAGTAAATAATTTCATTGTTAAGTGTAATATCAAGTTTTAATCGATATATTTATATATCGAATATTATATTTATATATAGTTTACGACAGAGTATACCTAGCTAGAAGAATATACTGACCTACATATTTTAAAAATATGGCTATAAGAGATTTCAAGCATTGAACTATGTATAAGTGGCTCTGTTGATTAATAAATTTGCCAACCACTAGTTAAAGAAATAGATACAGACTAGTAAGAAACATTCTCATAAAATATGATAAATAAATATGTTGAAATAGCAAAAATGTTTGTGTTTCGTTCGATGATCATATTATCCACACAAGGACTGGTTCGATTTGAAACTTCTGTTTAAAATGACTTCCGAATTACTACAAATGTCTGCAACTACTGAGCGAATCAAAAACATGAATTATTGAACAGAAAGCCAAAGCGCTAACTATTCGATAGACAGAGCGGCTGAAACACTATAGTTAAAAAATAAGTAAAATTTACATTTTTTAATTTACATAAGAAACATTTTTAGTTTTCATCATGTATCGTTTCACATTTAACTAATGAACCTCCTTTGATGTGAGGTATCTTATCCGGTATAAAGATTATTTATGAAGCCGCGTTGGCCAGGTTGGTTAGGGCGTCGTTCTTGTTACCGGTAGTGAGTTCGAACCTCGTCTTAGCCGAAGGTCCATCGTGTTCACTAATGACGACTAGGACATGTAAAATATGTCGGGTCACAATGACCTTTATCTTCGCATTCCAAATTAATACCGTTGGGTGTGGTTGAATCCAGGCAATGGGTCTTCTCTGGCTTCAATTTCAAAATCGGAAGACCCAGTTGGTGCTACCATCTATGAGCCCAAGTCGTACTTCCATCTTCGTAAGAGGGTGCTCTATTCAAAAACGGAAGACGCTCTTTCTGACTTCATTTGACGGCCGGGCTTGGCTTCATCAATTGTCATAAGTAACAACAACAAAGAATTTTTATTTACGTTTCACTATATTCATAATCAAATTTTTTTCTATTAATTAAATTTTTTATTAGTTTATCAAAATAAGAGTTTATTTCTGCAAGAATTACTTTAAAATATTTTTAATATTCACTAAATTTATTATTTATATGTATTTGATGTAATAAATTAGTAAGTTTTTAAATTTTAATGATAAATATCTATACAGTTAAGGCATAATAATAATAATCTATGGTCTCTTTAAATTTATTTAAATATATTCATTTCAGACGAAAATTCTTAATATACGCATGTAATTAATAGTTTCAAGAGCGGAAAGCCTTTTCCCAGTCTCAGCTACTGAAAAATATACAGAATATTCAAAGCATTTCCAGCTTTTATCATTCAAAATTAAATTATCAGCATAATGAGATAATCGTAAGACAACCAAAAATTTATTAAACAGTAATTTTTTTCGAAAGTATGAGAGCAATTTAATTTCAGATCAGGCATTTATTTTAAATAATATAAGTAGTTTGGTTCCAAAATCAAAAATTCGATTACATATAAGGACAGTAGAAGTCCGATAATCCGGCATGTTCGGGACCGGCTCGGTGCTGGACTACCAAAAATTCCGGTCTATCGAGCGGTAAATATAAGAACAATTAGGTTAATAGTTGAACTACAAATACAGTATTCAAATATATACAACAATGTTTATTTTACATTTCATATAATGTATGTACACGTACTGTAAAACATATTTCACTTAGATTTAAAAAATTCACGAATGTCTTTGTTTTCTTGACTTTTGGCGTTTAGTATAAAATTTATTTCTAATGAAATAGAAATTAATAATTTTTGAAGCACTTTAGCTAGTACTAGCCTTAGCAAAAGAGATAAACTTATTTAATGATTTTTTCCTTTTCTCCCGTTTCGGCATCTGAGTCACTTTGTTTAGGCTTAGGTTTTGAAAACATGGTCACTGTACAATTAGAATGAAAATCACTTTTTTTATAAACAGTTTCAATTTACTGCGATGTGAAAGGACACGAAGCAACAACGCACAAAAAAAAAAAAAAAGTGGCGAAGATGCTTCGTGATAGATTAACGGAGCTGCACTGCACCTGAATTTGTGACATCTGAGACTAGGCGGCCGCTAATTGTTTCCGAACAATACCGAGCGCTTCTGGATGAGCTCGAACTACCCTGAAAACTTCCGAATTGCTCTCGAGCGTTTTTATTTGCATTAAAGACACACTCTTGGACAAAACCAAAATTTTTACAATTTTCCGGAGCGATGCCGGACTATCGGGCATTCCGGGCTGTTGGACGCCGGACTAATGGACTTTTACTGTATATAAAAATTTTGCTTTCTGTATAACTATTTACTACAATATGAATAAAGTTTTCACTGAAAATGGACTTCATATTTAGTTATTTATTTATTCATTATATTTATTTATTTTACTTCTAATGGCATATTAGAAAACAACTCTAATCAGAATAACAGACATTAAAACTAGAACAGAAAATAAAGGTAACATGAACACAAAATAACAAAACTCTGAAACAGTAAGTCTATAAATCGTTCATCTTGGGCCGATCTCTAGAGTATCTCTACCACAAAAGTGTCCCGAGTTTAGTGTTGGGCAATGATTTATTTCATCTCGTATATGGCACAACTGGTAAAGAGGACTAGACAGTACTTTTATACTATATGAATGTTTAGAGAGACAATCGCGGCGAGTAGCGAAGCAAAAAATTGCAACAGATCTGTCTTTTGCTAAAGTGGAATATTTGTGATTTCATGAACACATTTCTTGTTTGTTTGCCTCTTTTACGTTTCTCCAAAAATCTTTAAAAGACTTTTTAATTAATCACATGGCTATGTGTTTAAAAAAGAATTCATTTATCTATTATCTGTAAAATTTCTGTTGTTTTCTTTGTCAGGGAATCTGCTGTTTCATTTTTCTAGAGCCCACAGTAGGCTGATACACATTCCCACACAACACAAGTATGTCCACTGAATGTCATTTGGATGATCCACAGTGGTCCAGTAGACCACCCAGAAGACATCTAATGGATATCCACAGATAACCATTGGTAGATGTGTTTTGAATATGACGTCATATCATATTAGTAGTGACGTCATGAATCTGACATGGTGTAATGTAAAAAATCAAGAATAAAATCCGAAAATATTCGTTTTCTATTTTTTACCACTAAAAAAGAAAATTAAAATGCTATTATATTTAAATTCGAATACACAAGAAGCATATCAAAAAGTACAATCTAAACGAAGTAATAACGATACGACGACTCCCAACTAGAGTTTTTGTTTTTAGCCTTTTGGGGTTGTTTGAGCGCTTGGCGAAAGGAAGAAACGCCAACATTCAAAGCACTGGCGCCAACACATGGCACAGAATGTGCATGAACTTTCAATCATATACTATTATTATTATTATTATTTATGTGAATGGCTGTTTTTTGTGCAATTTAAAATATTTTGATAGCCTATTAAAAATTTCTTATTCAATTGAATTGGTTAAATAAATATTAACTGTTCTTCATATTCAAACATAACAATTTTTAACTTCGTTTAAGTTTAACATTAAATAATATATCATGAAAATTCTATTTTTCAATTTAAAAATGCCTAAGCTATATCTATAATATAAAAATTTCAAACAATTTTAAATTATATATAATACACAATATCAATTATTTAAGTATATTTTTCTTGAAATATTTAACATTAACATAACTATAACTTTCATCAAATCAGAAAATAATATAAAATAATATTACTCATACTAGAAATTGTACTATAAATAAATTAATTTACAAGAAAACTGCATGAGTGTAAATATATTCTTTTTAAGTAGCACTAAATTTTAAAACATTTAAGTTTTAAGATAAACATGGTAATGTTTTATACATTAACCTATCAATTTACCAAATTTTCTATTAATTGACTTTTACTTCATAACTATTTTTAAAAATATAATATTTTATAAGTTACAGTTAAAAAAAATTTAACAACCCATTTAATCCCTTAAAATAACAAAGAAATGGTACATTTCATAAACAGAAATGAGTTGGAGTTGATGTTTACTAAATAATGTAAAATATGCTTAATAGAATATGTAGACATCATAATGAAAAGAAACTGAAATAAGAAAACACAGAAAGGAATTTTATAAAATAAATAAAATCAAAACACAAGGTTTACTGTATCAAAAATTAGATTAAGATAAAAAAAAAAATGAAAATTATAAAAAAAATAAAGTAAAAATTAAATTAAAAGCTTAACAAGCAGAAAAATATTTAAAATTCTAATTTTGAGTATAAAATTAATGTGCTTAAGAAAATTTAACTTTTATAGTATTATAAATTAATGAAACATTTAATTAAGTAATAGAATGCGAATTTTAAATTGAATTCAGAACACTATACGAATATAACATTTTATTGCACAGTTTTTTCATTTCATTCAGAAATTTAGTTTATGCATGGCGACAACAATTTTTAGCACAAGATATTAGTATTACAGTAATATTAACTAAAGCAGCATTTCTTCTTACATCATCTAAAATAAAATAAACATTTTGAAATTTTGCAAAGTAACAATTATAACAATTCTAAACCAATAACTGTAAACGAACAATCTACTGATCAGGGAATTTTTTACTACTGATTATTAAATTTTTTCAGCATCTAAGTAATTGTTTTATGAAAAATACCATTTTTCCTTTAAAAACAGATGTTTGGAAGATACTGCAATGGAATTTGAATTCTGATACTATTTATTAAATTTCAACAGTTAAAATACTATTATTTATCTCAGTGGAATAGTTATTAATATTATAAATACTCATCTTATTAGAATATCTTCCGCAGAAATTAGTGAAATTAAGACGACCCATTTAAGAATTTATAAATTTACAGTACTCTAATCAAATAGTCTCTTAGTTTCAAATTAAGTAATTGAAAACATATGATGTGTTTTGATTCAAGGAGTACTTGCAGATAGAAATGAATTATTTAGTGAATTCCTGACCTTTGTAAGTAATGTCCTGCATTTAAAAGATCTGGAAATGTTATAAATTATGTTTGTGAAAGTAAATCATGCCATTAATGTGAAATAAATCTAGATCTAACTGAATGTACTTGTTTTGCTGTATTCCATTTAAACCATTACTCATCTGGTTCCAATAACTTATTGTTTATATCTGATTTATGGCATGCTTACTTAGAATAGATTTTAACATGGGGAAATATATACTTAATTTTTGGAAATCCTGCTTAATTATAAGCAGAAAATATAAACTAATACAACAAAATAGAAGCATAACATTTTTTGGTATTTACATATCAGCTTCAGCACAGTCAACCCCAATTAGTGCCATGGGAATTGCACCGCGATACAACAAAAAAAGGCTACTTACGTATTAGCTCCACCACAACTCTTTAAGCCGATTGAATTTCAAAGAAATTTCCTTACATTATTAAATTCCTTTTTTATAATTATAAATATACTTTTCATAATTAGTAAAAGAAATGTTCCAACTATAGATTAAGCATTACTGCTACTTAAGTTTTGGCTAGAAATTAACTGCTGTGGTGCTAATACGTAAGTACCAAAAAAAGCAACAATGATAAATTTTTACTCCCATTTTACTTAAAAAAAAAAAAATAAATAAATAAAAAACTAATTATACTCATAAAATTAAAATTATGGGCGGTAACTCTAATATGTAAGTACCATTTTTTATGTGTATACCAAAATAAATAAAAGGGCTGAAGAGAAAAATTACCATGGATTGAGAAATTTTAAACATGAAAAATGGAAGTTCTACAAATATCACATAAAAATGTATACAGGGTGTCACCGAATACCATGTACAAACTAAGAGGGGAGGTAGAGAACGATAATTTCATAGGATAGGGGTGTAAACGTAACCCTAACGAGATAAAGAGGCATAAAGACAGTAACGCCACAACATAGAATGCAGTGTAAAACGCTTTATTAAACAAAAAACTAATAATAAATAAAAAGTATGATAAAGAGAGATGGTGGTCATTGGCATATATGCACGCACTACACTGACGCGACATGGATTGATGAATGTGTTCGAAAACACCAAGCTTTTCAAGGATCGTAGCAGCAGCGAAGGATATCCGCACGACCAGATTCATTTCTGAAATTACAGGTGTGTCGTACACGAGGTTTTTCATGGCAGCCCAGAGAAAAAAATACAATATCCTGTAGCATGATCCTTGCATGCTGTCCGTGATTGAAATGAAGAAACCCCACTTTCCACTAGCGCAAACTTGCGAGCTCGCGTACAGCGCCATCTATCGCTTTCCGACCATACTTTCTTATGCAATTATGGTTCCTCATGATGTACTATACCTCCCATCTAAGTTTGTACACGGCATTCGGGGACACCCTGTACATTCTAAGACAATTTAATTCTTAAGTACTTACTTACTAAAAATACAAATATGAAATTAATGTAATGAAAACTGAAATAAAACCATTAAATATTTATATATGAGATACTGAAGTCCAAATAAAAATAAAATTTCACTTATGACTACTTTCAATTTAAATGTGAAAATGTAAGATTAACAGTATAACACTTAAATATGTATACATTATAAAAATAAGTCACAGCACTATAAAATGATGTGTTACAAAATAGTTCATGAATGGATTACTTAAAAAAAAAAAAAAAAAAAAAAAAAAAAAAAAAAAAAAAAAATATCAAATCAAATTTATAATGCTTGAAAATTCTGTAAATTTATGTGAAGTTTGAACATTTCTCATTAACATTATTGATTGATTTAGAATGATTAAAAGGCATATGCTAAAGAATTCAGAAAACAATACATTTTCAAAAATTGTAAAATTATATCAAATATTATTTTAAAAAAATTATACTCTGGGAATGTAGAAAAAGAGAAATCCAATACTATAAATATTTTTCTCCTTACCCAGTGATAACATAAACGACAATTTTAAATAAAGAAAAATATGTCACTTGTTTTCTAGAATCGAAAAGTATTCTGGAACAAAAATGTTACATCTTTTAAAAGTTGAGATAACCTTTAGAATTCAATTCAGTGTTAACTGTTTTCAATTAATTAAAAACACTATAATTAGAATTTTAAAATTGTACACAGTAATTATTTTAAGCTAGTCAGAAACCAACACCTCAATATAAGTTTCCTTCCATTCCATGCAATCATTTTCAATTGAACTCTGAACAAAAATTCGGTGAACAAACAGAACAAGGATTTATTTCATGCAGAACAAAATAATTTAAATTTCCTTTTGTAAATATTTATCTATATATTTTTGAACATTAAATTTTCATGTTTTGCATATATATTAGAAAAACAAAACACATTTTCTTGCCAACTTGAGTTGTGTACATTTAAGTTATATATTATTTATAACACATATTAGTGCAAAATATATATAATTTTTTCCATCCTTAGAAGTATTTTAGGAGATCTCTATAAATTTTTAAGATCTAATGTAATAACACATATGAATGATAAATTAGAAAAACTGTTAAATTAATTTAATTTCTTTCAACAAAGGCATAAATAATGATAAGGTAATATGCACAACAATAATTACTTATAAAATATCTTTCATTTATAATTTACTATGGAGCTTCTGTTTTTATAACAAGAAAGTAATTAGAATTCTCTCCAAATGTGTTCTATCGCATTTAAATCTGGAATTGGTATTTTCAAAACTTGTGATCAATTATAGAGGTACCAAAGGCGAACATTGAGGCTGCGTGCTTAGGGTCGTTATCCTGATAAAAAATAAACTTATTTCCAATAACCAAATTTTGGAAGGATAATTTTAAATCATCTTTTAAAATATTTAAATAAGGAGCATGGTTCATTATGCCTTCAATAAATACCAAATTACCTAATCCTGATGCTGACATACACCCCCATACAAGGCACCTCAGCTGCCATGCTTTCGTGTTCCAACCAAGGTCTTGGAACTAAGCTTCTCATTTTTTTTCTTCTCCTAACAATTAAATGCCCATTGGAACCAAAAATGTTAAATTTGTTTTCACTTGTAAATAAGACATAATTCCAATACGCTTTTGGGTTATTCCTCATTAATTTTGCGAAGGAAAACCTAAGCTTTCTACTTTTTGCTCTTACAAAAAATTTCTTTAAGCAAAGCGTTCATGTAATCCAGCTGATATGAGTACTCGTCAAACAGTTTCAGATGAATTGAAAATATTTTTCAGTAAACTTTGTAGAAATCATTATAGCACTCAAACGTGGATTTGTCACAATTTTTCTAATGATAATCTCTGATCACATTGAGTTAACTTTCTGGATGACCACTTCTTACCATGTTTCTGATTCTATTTTCTTTTTTAAAGCGTTTTATCATGTGCTGCACGGTAGAGCTGGGTAAATTTACTTATTTAGCGCTATCCTGGATGGATTTCCCACCCTTATGATGAAACATTATCAATTTTCAAATGCTGTTCATAGTTTTCTTATGTCTATTAACTTATATAATAATTAATGAAATGATATAATGAGCTTATATAATATATAATAAATTACGACTAAGAACTTAAATGAATTTTAATTAAAAATTAAACTACAAGCCATGCTTAATTATTATATAAAATATAATGGAGTAAGAATGAATGAAGTTAAGTAGTCTATTAAATATCACAAATGTGAAAAAAATTTTTTTAAAAAATTGCCAGACGTTAAATTTACGAAAATGTTTCGGTGTACGATAACCTTTGTGGCATGTTTTATCTACGATTAATTGTATTTTTCAATTTTAAAAAAGGAAAATAAGTCAGTATTAAAAAACAAAAAGTTTGATTTTATTCAGAATAGTATGGAGAAGATATGAAAAAAATTGGCTTTATATTCGAATTCAATTTCAGACTACAGCATTTTTTCTACAAAATTTTAAAATGCACGAACACTTTTGAGAGCCACTGTATAAAGAATGTCAAAATGCTCAAACCTATATCAAAAAGTCATGATTCAACATAGACATTTCAACATTAAAATCCTTTCATGGATGTCAATTAACCATACATGACGTACACTGGATGTAGTGGATCTTTCACGGATACCCATTAGGCTTACCTGGTTAAGTGAGTTACAATGCACTTTTTTATGTTCCTCAACGAATCTTTGAAATATCTCATATTCATAATGTGATTAAATTCAATGATGATTACGTACAGCTCATTTATTTTTTCAAGACATGTTCAAGATTCTTTACCCAAGAAGCAAAATATCTTTTCCCTGTATTGCCCAATAGTCATACTATTCTGGTTCATTACTGGCGGTTATAGAACGTTTCTTCCAAACATATACACATATTTGAATTCAACAGCTATTGTGAGAGTAGTATTTAATCTAAAGATGTGTTTAAACTGATTCAATTGTATTAAATAAAAACATTTTCACTGAAAATTTCATTCAATATTTTAAATAATGAATGAAATTTTCAATAATTAGAAAACGAGCGCAATTTCTATGGCATAGAAAGTTAAATTTTATTGCATTGTAGAAAAAAATCACTTTATTTGAATTAAATACGTAATTTGTATTATAAATATAGACACAATAAATGAAACAAAGAAACTTGACGTTTTTTTTCATTAAATATCAAGTTTTTATAAAGTATATAACTAATAATATTCTTTCTTCTAGGAAAAACAAATTGTTATTGCAATAAAATGAAGATCAAAAATAATATTGCACAATAATTTTGCACTGAATATTGCAATGTGAAGAATTATGTAAATTAATGTACATTTTGAATTGAAGAAACTGGAACTGATAAAATACGGCCGATTTTTCTAAGCCTATAACTAAAATTTTGTCTAATCAAAAGGTATGTTCTCTTTCTATGTTTTAAATTTTTTCACAACAAAGTATATAATTTTTTTGGTTTTAATTTTTAAGAGTAGATTTTGTTGGAATCTGTTTGAAATATGTTGTATATTATTTGTGAATATAAGTTTACGTACCATTAATTATCATTTGAGTGTGAAAGGAGGAAATTGTTATTTAAATTATTCTTCACAGAAAATTTTTTTACAAAACACAATATTTTATATATGTGTATTCATATTATATCTGTTTTTGCCGTTGTAGAGGGGGCATTCCCAAATTACGTTAAAAGAAATTTTAAATTCACTGTACATGTTGAGCTTCTATTGATAAAAACCGCGAAATTTCATTGATGTGATTGTAGTTATTTAATATAATAAAAGCGATTCTTATAATCTCGAACCGTTAATTAGATGGATATCCATGTGTTAATTTTAAAATGTAAAAAAAACGAAAGGTTTTAAAAATTCTACTCCTTTTCAATTTTAAACAATTTTTTTCTTTGATCAACGATTTATTAACATCCTGATTAATTGCTCGCACATTTTCTAAATGGCTGCTTACTAAAAATGTAACACTGCCTGTGATTGGCTGTTGAAATTGTGCAGGGCATCCAAGATGGCGCGCTGTTATTTTTGTTGTTGAAAATTATTTCCCGAAATAGTAATTTTCAACATTTGTGGCTATTAAACAGTGATTATTAATGCATTTGAAAGATTACATCTAGAAAATTCAGTACGGATTAAATGAAAAATATTAAGAACCTGGTATATATCGTGAACCGCCAATGGGATGAACTCTCTCTCAACCGTTAGATTCCCAGGAACGCTATGGCACGCAGTGATGTGCTCTAGGACTAACTATTGAATTTTTTTTCTGTGTGCAAGTGATCAAACCTGGTAAGGTGAATGAATTTTGTCTTACGTATTCTTATCTAAATCATGTTGATTAAATTTTCTTGATATTAATCATTAGAAATGTCTATATTAATAATAAAAAAGATTCGACGTTGTCACACTTTGGTCACGTGACTGCCCGAAGCCTATGACAATAATGGCGTCAATAAATATTTTCATTTTGAAAACTTAGCACTAATTGAATACATCATTGCTTCACTGTACTACATTGAAATACTTTCAAACATGACAATTTTTATGAATCATAAATAAAAATAGGTGTAAAATGTCCGGAAGAGGCAGAAGGGGTCGTGGACGACCACCAAAAAGAGCAGCCATTTCTCATAGAGTTAATTTACTAAAAAAACCCCGATATTTATACGCTGGTTCGGGTAATCATGGTTCACGTATATCAACAAAACCAGGTGAAAGTAGTCCCTCACGTAGGGGTTCGCACGTGCATTATAGAGGTCGATTACGAGAAAAATCAAACAGAGGACGTAATTTTTTTTCAAACATTTTAGACTATGATGGGGAAGATGAATATGATGATAATATATCTAGTGATGATAGTGAATTTCAAAGAGAGGAAGAAATTGAAGATGAAGGAAATGAATCTGAGGCTAGTTTTCCAGAATCAGATGAATTAAGTGTTTATTCACAAAGCAGTTTTAGTACAATATCTAGCACAACACCAGCTAAAAAGAAATGGTTTAAAAGAGCTACAACACCAATTTTTCTCCAAGAAAGAGAATTTCCAAAATTAATTCTTCCCAAATCTAGTGATGATTTACTTATATCCAGGGAAAATCTTATGCAAACATTAGGTGTTTATGAAGTGCTTAGGCATTTTAGAAATATTTTAAGACTTACTCCATTTCTTTTTGAAGAATTTTGTGCAGTTTTATCATCATCTGATCAGACTGCTTTAATCTCTGAAGTGCACATCATGCTTCTTAAAGCAATTTTACGAGAAGAGGAGGCACAAGGAACTATGTTTGCACCATTAGATATGCGTGACACTGTAAATATTCATTTTTATTTGATAGATAGTATGACTTGGCCCGCAGTGCTTCAGATGTATTTGGGTAGCGATCCTGAATATAAAGATGTTCTGCATATTGTCAAAAGCTGTGAATATCCATTTACAAGTGTGGAAAATCGTCTTATTGTGTTAGAATTTTTATGTGATAATTTCCTTACAACTAGCCCAGCACGAGATGATTTAATAAGTGAAGGTGTAATTTATCATGACGATCATTGTCGCTCCTGCCACAAACTAGGAGATCTTCTTTGCTGTGAAACTTGCCCTGCAGTCTATCATTTAGCATGTCTTGATCCACCTTTAGAAGAAGTTCCATCTGAAGATTGGACTTGTGTTGTTTGTAAGGCTAATCAAGTAAGTAAATACATATATCTATGGTATGATATTGTTGCTTTAAACTGTAATGCTAATTTTAAATTTAAGAAATTGCTGTTAATGAATTATTATCTTCCTTAGCGTAACTGTTAATTTGAAATCAGGCTAGTGATTTGAATGATAGTTCAGATTGTTATTTTATAGCTTCTTTTTTTTTTAAAGTAAATACTTAAATTACAAAATGAAGCTTGTGACTTTAAAGTATGCAAGTGTAATAAATAAAACTATCCTTGATTAACAAGAAATATTAAAACTGCATTTATTGAAGTTCTTGGTGAAGGAAACTGTATTCAACTCCGATTCATGTTTTGGCATAACAAAGTGTTCAAACATGTCGAAAAGTTTAAAAATATCTTCACAGCAATAAAAAATTAGATGCCCATTATAATTCAATTTATTCTATTGTAATTTATAAATAAAAATAATTTAATCAAAAATTTTTAAAGTAAAATTATTTTAGGATTTTGCTAACAGAAATGAAAACAAATTTATGTAAAGTGCAAAAAAAGTTTCAAATTAATGCTCTAAGATTACATATTTTACATAACTAATAAAAGAAAAAAACATTTAACACAAACGGCTTCATTTTGTTGCATTTTTTATTTTTCAAAATATGTGCTTTCAGAGAAGTTATTTTTATTCAATTTCCTATTTTTAATACTAGAAATGTTCATTAAATTTAAAAAGAGAAATATTCTCTTTTATATTGTTTTTTAATAATTTTAACATTAACTGATATTTATTGACTTTATTTATTGCATTGGTAGTCCGGAAAATTGGGAATACTGTTTCATTTAGTTCTCACAACTTATACTCTTAATTGCATTTTCATTGTTTTTATGGATTTATGCTTCCAAAAAAGATATTTACCTTTAAAGTGCAGATGCAGTTTCATCGTTTGGTTTATTTTTTTTTCTGTGTAAGATTTCAAACATTTTATATAAATATACCTTTTAATTTTGTTAAAAAAATTTTTCAAAATTTAATTATATTCTTTTTTAAATCTTTCATAATTTTCTGTAATCTTCTACATTTTAAACTAAATTACTTGTATTTTTTTAGCGAAATTGAAAATCAGTTCAGTTCATGTATTAAAATAAATCAACATTTGTTTGTTAAATCTATAATTTCTAAATATTCCTTATTTACAACAAATGACCATGAAGTGACAACTAACTTTTTATTTTTAAAATAATTTGGAATTGTATCAACAAAGAGCAAATATTGTTATTTCATATTATTTATAGTTCTTCTGAGTATCTCAAAAAAACTTTTTTCAAATTAAAAATTCAGTAGCTGCTCCAAAATATTCTTTAAATTAATTCTTATGGTTTGATGTTAGATTTTTTAAAAATTATAATTCTGAATTAAAAGTCACAAAGCTTTGGTAATATTTTTTACATCACTGAATATATAATTGTTGAATTGCAGAGAATTCAAGGTAAATGTGGTTGATATTGTTTATTATTGATGTGATTTTAAAGTTTGTGTAGATTAAAAATAAGTTGCTATAAATTTTAAATGAAATTTTAAACTCTGTAAAACATTGCCATGTATATTAAAATATTATTGAAATGCCATGATAGATTTAAACTAAAAAATTATAGCCATTGAATTAAGTACTGAAAAAACTTATCTTACTACAAATGTACTTGACTCTAAATGAATGTGTATGTATATAATTGTTTATAAGACGAAAATTTTATAAAACAAAGATTAGCTGTTTTTTTGAGTAATTTTATTATTGTAAAAAAAGAAAAATGTTCCCAATTTATTTCAAAAGGGTTTTAAATATCTGACTGAATAAATTAACATGAATTTACTAAAATGTTAAATTAAGCTCTGAAATATTAAAATTTGTAAAATGAAAGTAATGTGGAAAATCAAATTTATGAGAGAAAATAAGCAAATGTAAACACAAATTTTGAACACTAAATTCAAAAAAAAAAAAAAAAAAATTCTATGTTAAAAAATTCTATGTCTTACAATTATATAAAAATTAAGTAGAATTTATTAAAATAAAAAGGAAAGCATTTAAAAATCATTAGGGATTCTGTACAAAGAAAACTTTGAGATTTTAAAAAATAAATTAATGTTGATTAAAAGTAAAGTATACTTTTACTTTTAAAGTAAAATATATCAACAAAATGAAAAGATATCTAAGTCAAATTCCATTGGTAATGTGAAAATAAAAACAAATATGAATTTTAAGCAGTTGATTTAAAATTTTTAAAAAGTATATGAAATTATTTATGAAATCCAATCAGAATTTAAACTAATATAAAAATTTATAATTAATAGAAGTATATAAGAAATAAAATCAAAAATAAATATTAGATTGGGGGGAAAAAGTAATCCATTATTTTTTTGGTAGATGTCTGTAGTGATCTTTTGAGGTATCTATCAAACAATTTCAGATTTATGCTCGTTGGAAAGGTGACATTTGACACTAAAATATCCTCTTGCGGTTTTTTGTTTGATTAATTCAGTTATGAGTACAATGTTTTAAAAATGGAAGACAACAAACAGAAAATTCGATACATTTTCGTTTTTCTCTTGTAACGGCGAAAAAGATAGCCGGGTGGCTAAAATTGTGAAAGGTGTTTATTGTCCTATATAAGACTGTAACGACCAGTTACGTACAATTTTCGTTTCGTCGATTCCGTTCGGGTATTTTCGATGTTAGAGATGCACCTCGCATGTGGATACAGCATCGTCGAAAATGTCTATAAAATATCAAAAATGATCAAAGTTAACCGCATGTCAGCAGTCGTAACGTGCAATACCTAAAAATCTACATGAAAGCTGTTTTAAACCTTTTTACAAAGTGAATCCAAAAGAAGTTACCTAAAGTTCACGTAAAAATAATGGATTTCTTTTTCCCCAAATTAATATGAAAAATAATAAATAAAAGTAATGACAAGAATAACTTTTAAAGAATTTTTTTAAGATCCCAAAAAATTTGCTTCAATAATTCCTAAAAGATTCCAAAAATGATTATTTTTTACTTTGATTTATTATTTCAAATAATTTATTATTAAAATAATTATTTTAAGATTAATTCAATTAATTAGGAAAAGTAATTATTGGAATGAGTCAAGTGAATTTAAGTAGTTAAAATTATTTTTATTTAAGTTTTTTCAGGAGAAAAACGTTAACTAAATAAAAGTATTTGAAAATACTTCTTGGTTAAAAAAAATTAAGGTTGTTAATATTAAATCTATTCGAAATTTCCAATGGCTTTGAATTATTTTAAGGCAGTAGAAATTCTATTACTTGGGGAAATAATAATAAAAAAAAAAAAAAAATTACAATAAAATTCATCTAAAATTAAAACATAGGAAAAATCTTATAAGACATCTGTACTTAATTCATGATAAAATCATTTGCAATAATTTAATTAATGTCTTTTTTAAAGAAAGGGAAGAGAGAAATAATTATTTGAAATTTAAAAAAAATGACCATTTAAAATTATTTTCTCTATTTTTTATGTTTCAATTCCCTTTTTTTTATTAAAGTTGGAAGTATAAGAGAATTGCTATTTCTACAAAAATTTTAGAATTGGATAATTATTTGCTTCTTTATCATGTTAGAATAAAATTAATCAATTGAATGTGTATCCTATGTTTAGTTTAATTAATCTAGATCCAGAAATCATTTCAGATTGTTAACACAGAAAAATGTATTATTCTTTAAATGTATTTGAACAAAGTTAAAAGTTGATACATGTGTGAAATTTCGTTGAGAAGGTACTTTTAAATTTATATTTTAAACTTTTATTTTTACTTATTAAAATTTTTTGATAAAGTTTATAAGTTATAAAACATTAAAACAAAAAGTTATTTCTTAAAAATCTGTTAATTCTTATTAAATATGCATAGAGAAACAATAAAAAGCAATTTATGTTAATTCTGCTGAATTTGTTTTGATATTTTGTAATTCATTATTTTGTTAGAATATTAAATGTTACATTAAAAATAATTTTTTATATATATTTTATTAATAATCTTAACCTGAATTTTAAAGTTATTGTTTTTAATGATGAATATCTTTAAATGATTTTTAGTAATTATTGAGTTTTCTTGGTTGTAGAGCTGGTGTCTATTATATCTTCTATTCCAGAAAATGCAGTATGGTGTTTTATTTCAGTTTATTACTATATAACAACAATTCTGAGCTTGCTTATAGCCAAAAATATTATTTATAATACGTTTGGAATTTTTACAATTGTTCATATTTTATTGAATATATGATCATTATTTTATAATACTGAAAGTCAAGTTATATTTTTAAGTTACTATGATTTCATAAAATTTATAATTATTTATTAGTGTGCATTAAATATTTTGCTACTTATTATTTTAAATTTTAATTTAAAAATGTTATTTTTCGATTAATAATTTTAATATTGTAAAATCATTGTAGCACATTAATATATATACTGTGACTATTTCAGAAATAAAGGGAATACAGAAATTTTTTTGGTTTTAATAAGTTATGATAAATTTCAGCTAAAAAGAAACAAAGTTGGTTGGGTTTTATGGCGCAAGGTCCAAAAAGGACAAGCTGCAAAATGAAACAAAGATCTTGCATTCAAATGGCTTAAAGTTTTTATTTTACCTTTTTTTCAGCTAGGAATTTTTCTTACCAATATAAATTAAAATTTTTATTTTTATTCAAAAAAATGAACTGTATAGCATTTTGTTCATTTCTCATTAGACTAATTGGCAACTCAAATTTTTAATAAATATTTTTGAAATTAAAAATTATGTTTATTATTTATGATTCTATGAAAATAATATAATTGTGAGAACAATTACAAATTGTTTCGTTTATATGCTAAGGAACTTATTCAATTTTTCTCTAATTTTTATGAAAATTATAATATGATTATCTTTGAAAAGGATATATAAATAAAAATTGTCATTTCTTTAATTACCTTAAATTTTCACCATTTAAATTTGAAAATAGTGAAGTGGCAAATTTAAAGAAAATAAATTCTTTATTCTTAACTTAATGTTTTATTGACTTATTTCTCTTTATCTTACCTTAGTATCAAAAATAATATCATTTATTGGTAAAAAACATGTCACTAAGATTTTTCAAACAGTATGTTCAAAATAAATGGTAATGTAAAATGAACAAGACATAATGTTAGTACAAATTATTAGGAATGTTGAATGTGAATGTATTTTGTATAGTCAACAAACATTACAGTTCATCCAAGAATTTTAACCTGGTTTTGGATTACTTATATTCATAATATAAGTTTAAAAATTCTGTTTCTTCTATTTTAAATTCACTGTAGTAAATATATCTGGACATTATATGAGCCAATTATAATGAAACATTGGTAAATCTTATAAGTTATCATTTTAGATTTCCTCTGCATTTTGTAGAACTTTTCTAGGAACTACTTTGATATACCCCCCAAATCGGAAATTTGGCGACTTTTTTCCTTGCCAACCATTAATACCTGTTTCTGGCGCCTTTTTTTCTTGCTAAGATGGATTCTCGCTAAATACAAATAATTAATACATAAAAAACTTTAAAAAAAGCTAAGAAAATGGTACAAAATACTAAATTTTGCAACAGCAAAAACCTAAAAGCTGAAAAACCTAAATTGGTAGCACCAAAATAAGAAACAGCATTTTTTCGTAGGGAGTGCCAGCTTTGACGCGTAATTTTTGGGGGGTTATATCACAGTTGTTCTCTTTTCTATCATGTTAACTAGCTGTTGAAATTGATAAAAGAAAATAACCAAACTAAGTATCTAGAAAGCTCGTTATTTTTGGATAATTTTTTATGAAGATAAAGAATTATCCAAGGATAACACTTATTAACCTTTTCACGACGGGGCGCCTTTGTTTAAAACGCGTGCTCAGATTTGCAGCGGAAGTGAAAGGAATTATGCTAAAGGAGGGGTGTTTTTCTCCACTAGGCCTAAGTTTAGAAAAAAAAAATCGCAAATTATTAATATTAAGTCCTACCAAGATAATTTTTGGTAGTATTTTAGATTATTACATAATCTGTCTTAAAGCATTAAAACTAGACTTTAATAATGTTTTTCCTTCAATTAATAAGAAAATACATAAAAAAAGTTTGTTTACCTTGAGAAATAATTTTCTTAATTGCTATTCCAATTATTCCAAAATTTTAATTGACTAAACACATTAATATACTTTCAAAATTAAAAAATATACGACAAGGGCTATTTACAAAAAGAAATAATAAAACTTAAAATGAAGACTGAGTGGAAAATCTCGAAACAGGAAGAAATGCTAAGTCCTACGTTGCAAATGTCCATGTCAGAATCGTTAGAAATATCACTTTCTAACTCTTTAGCAAATGAATCATCACTTTCATCGATATCGCTAGTTGGTTCATTTACCATACGAGTATATTCATCCTCTGATAAATAACGCTTCCTCGCTATAATAATCTAGAGTCAAGGATTTCCAAAATAAAAGGAGAAGTGCGCAAAATATATCCGAAAGCAATACAAACTGAAACAAAACTGATGCTAAAACCCTAAAAGACCCCACATAGTAGCGAAAACAAACAAAAAAAAAAGTGTTCAGAGAGCTATCAGAAGCGAAAATGCTTATATTACGTGGAAAGTTTAACTTCCAAGCTGCGTTTACATTACGATTTCCCCCCTCCCCAGCCACAGCTGACAAGCAATAAAAAAAAAAAGAGCCAGAATATAAACAATCTTAAAGTCAGAATACTAAAACTGCGATCAATTTAAATGTAATGGACACAGAGTGCCATCTAGTGGTTGTTAAAAATTATTTCAGCTTAAAATGCATATCTGCATTGCCTGTTCACTAGGCTAGTTCTCCAGGAATGCACGGGTGAACCGCCCGGTCCTTGCATGCATCCATACGAAATGCATTTATGATTCGCCCACCTTGAAGAAATTAAGATTAAAAAATCTTTATAATAATTAAATTTACAACTTTGTAATTTTTATAATGTCGAATGTATTCTGATTACATTACATTAATTTCATTGTTTAGGTACCAGGTGTTACAGATTGTATTTCTGAAATTGAAAAAAATATGTTGTTAAGTCGACAAGAATATCTTGGTTTGGATCGGCATGGTCGAAAATATTGGTTTTTGTGCCGCCGAATTGTTGTGTAAGTATTTACATTTTTATAATGATTTTAAATTCGAAACTAATAATTCATCATATTTACTTTATCTGAGTGCATATTTCTGGAATTCAAATATAAATTTGTTTGAAGATGTCATTATGTATTATCACTTTGTTTATTTTATATAAAATTAAAATTCTCATAAGTAATCATTCAAACAGTAAGAAAAAAAAAATCCAATTTTTTCTTTTAAGTACTTGGGGTTGAGCACAAATAATTTCATTGTCTAAATTTTATTTTCTAATACAATGTCCCATTTTATACCATAGTGGCTGGTACATGGTGATGACTTGGTAATCACTTACAACATGTATTTGATAGATATACTGAGAACAGCTACTGAACATTTTCTGTATCAATGAAGGCTCATATAATATTTTGGGCATCCGATCATGCATTATTCTGCTAAAACTTGTTGTTTAGCTGCATTTGAAGAAAGGATATAGTCAGTCCTGCAACCCAATGGAAATGTTATGGTCACTATTAAAAGTGCAGTCAACACAAATGAAAGCTGACTGAAACATCATCCAACATCATCTTATTGAATTGTTAAAGATGAGAGATTATTATGACAATATAGACTGTACATTGGCTCTATAGATGTGTCTTTAATAATCCTGTAAAAGAACTGGGATTGTCTGAAAACATGTTATATCATTTATAGTCCATGTTTTTCATTGTTCATATATTCAAAGGTGCTTCTGTCTTATGTAGTATCAAAATTGGCTAAAGTCTTGTTCACTGATAAATATTTCATGTCGTAAATGACCTCTTTTTTTACTTGTGGCTTTTGTTGTGTCTGTAAGCCTATGCAGGTAACTTGTTAGTCTTTTTGGCTATCGATCAAAAGTGGCTGAGATGTAGTATGCTTTCTTTATTATCATTTTGAGCCCATGGATTTCACATTTTGCAGATAATCATGGGCTCTTGAATGCTGCAATATGATTAACCATAATCCTAGTAAGTTACTATTTGATCTCTATCAAAGTCAACATTCGGTAAACACGTGACTTTGCATTATGACCCACAACAGCTTTTCTTCGAGAAACAATATGTAAATACAACTTCTCCATGTAAAACCTCTACAATTTCTTTATTTAAATGAACTGTAGGTGTTGCTATCACAACCTGTTTTGCAAGAATGCATTAAAAGCTAATCATTTACATACCTTAGTATCTTCCTATCGCGTAAATTTCATGTACATATCGAGTTACCTTCTTGGCTTGTAATTTTAACGGGCAGCCCTATATAATATGTAAATAACTATGTTAATAAAATATTATTGGATTTTCTGCAGGTTTAACTGTAGTTTCCACCCTTAATGAATAGTGTTAAGTAATCCTTAACAATAGGGATTAAGTGGTTTAATGCTAACAGTGAGATTTTTTTATGAACTATCAAGCAGTTATCTTGTTAAATTTTATTAACAAACACTTGTAGCTTTAAACCTTACCAAGAGACAAAATGGGCTTCTAACTTTTCACAGCTCTCTTTATACCTCACTGAAAAAGCAATAGCTTATGCAGATATTTTTAATGCTCATATACGCTTTTTAATTGTTTTAATATCCTGCTTAGTTAAGGAATGTCAACCTATATTGATAATTTCGTCTAATGCCATATATACTCATTAATTGCACAACAGAAAAAATATTATCGTTAAATTATTTACATATTTATTTTATCAAAATAACTTATTATTTTAAGTTATCCTTATTATTTTGAAAAGTTTTGACATTTTTGTTGTTGAGCCTTGCAGTGTTTTTCTATGACAGTCTTTAACTTTTTTATTATAATATGCTAAAATTGTAAATCCTTTTTGAATTTCTAATTATGTAACTTTTTTTAATTTAATTCCCATTTCCTCATTTATGCAATTTTCATTTTGAGGATTGTTTTTGTGTAATTGTAGAAATTTTTCTAATGTAAAATAATATGCAATTTTTAAAATTATTGTCATCCTACATTTAAATATATTTAATTCCATATATTTTCTCATTTTGTTCAATTTCATTTTCATTACAGTGAGTCAGATGAAGAAACATTTTATTATACTACCAAATTGCAATTTGAAGAGCTCATGGAAGTTTTAGATGAAAATGATTTGGAATATGATTTATACAAAGGTCTTGAAGATGTTAAAGATGAAATATTACGACAAATGGAAATAACAGAAAAATTGACTAATAGTGCTAAAGGCAACAAAAAGTCTTATCTTGAAGTAGAAAATGGTAATTAATTTGATTTTATAATTGATTTTAAAGTTATATATTCATATTTTAAATCATTGAAGCTGTATCATGATGTTTTTATCAGTTAAATGTACACTGAATTGACAGAAAAATTTAACATAAACAAATATGAAGAACTATGAAGGCAAGTAATCCTAAATTAATATGCGTTGAATGCAAATTTCTATTTATTTTAAAATAGAATATTATGAGAAATATTATAATTTGATATTTCTCATAAGTCAGCATTTTGGCTTTTTACAAAGATTTTATCCCCAAATGAAATTTAAATTTTTACGTATTACAACTCTGGAACTTACTATGGGACTTCACATTTTCTATAGCTATATGAGCTGGAAGATGTCAAAATTGTATTATTGGGTAATTAAAATCATTTGCATAGGTAGCAAAAAATACTGTCTCAGATTGCTATAATTTCAATGTTGGAATATAAGCAGGTATGAATGTGGTGTAACTACAGTATACTGTAGGTTTTTTTTAAAACTAATCTCAAACAAGCTTAGTTACAAGAAAATTTAACAATGTTTTTTAGGTCAATAATATTGCTAGAAATATGTTTTATTTATTAAATTATAAACTGAATAGCTAATGCTCTTCAGTATGAGTCATTCATGAGTTTGACTTGCATTTCAAGCATTAATATTTGTGGCTCATAATTCACTTTAAAATGAAAGAGTTCCAAAGAGTCAGTCCATATGAGCAAAAAGTTAGTGTAGAGCTACAAAACCAATCCAAGGAAAATGTTATTTGTTCTGATCAATTACTTTTTCTTTACATTAAGTTTAACTTCATTGTTTGTTTTTGAGATAATTTCTTGAGGTCCTTCTCCAAAATAGTTTCATTAATAGTATGAAAACATGAAGTGGTTGTTAGTTAGAACTCTTTCTATGTTATGAAGATATTTTAGCAAGTGATCTATAATTGGCAATAATTTTTCATAATTTGTGCATCATGACGTCTTGAAATTGTAACAATTATCATTAGATATAAATATCAAACATTTCTGAAGTTGCCTTGCAATATATTATTTAAAAAATTATTGTTATCTAATCAATATGCAATTTTAAATCATCCTGTAAGTTATAGTGCAGATTGTATCTTTATTGTTTTGCAACTTAATGGTGTTTATATTATAGTATTTGGGCAGAGAGATCTACTTGAAAATTTTTCTTGAAACAGACAATTTCTAAACTGATTTGATAAGATAATGATAGGTGTACTTGATATTCAATGTTGAATTTTAATGTTGTATTATATTACTTAATAGTTATTAAGTTATGCTTCAAATGTTAAGCACATAGAAGAAAATGTCAGTTTTTGGATGAAAATTTAAATTGGAGAAGCTTGTAATTTGCATTACAGATAAATAAAAGTATACAAGTGTTACTCAATAGCATATCATGATAAAAATTTGAGATAAAAATCTCGTATAAACAGCAAACATCGTTGAATTGTGTGTGAACTATGCTCAAGTATCACAAGTTTGTTTTTCTCTATCACCCATTCCAAAAGAACACAAAGAAGTGTTTTTAAAAATGCCAAACTAAAACTATATTGGATAAAAACAAAGATATAAAGAAGTCAAAATATGCTCCCAGGTGTTGATCAGCACTTGAGTTTTATAAGCAAAAAGCACAAAAAACAGTCTGCTCTAGAACATTACTAAAACTCATATGTTCTAAGAAGAAAACATATTGATCTGACCAAGGGTTTTCACTAGCCTGCATATTTGCAATCATAGTTTCTATGTTGTCTTTATGTCAGTGAGGTTAAATCTGAGATTTCATTCTAAGATTGTATTTAAAACAGTCCTGCTTTCGTTTTAATGGCTGATAATAAAGTGCTTGCTGCTTATATGCCAAGTATAAAAAGTTTATATATTTGTGTGTAATGGAATTTATTGCAGTTAAAATGTATTATAGGATTTAGAATATTCTAAGATACAATTTCTTTGAAAAACTAAATGTTAATCAGTATGAAACTTAACATGATAAATTGTAAATTCCTCATTTTTTTTTATGTATTTAATGAAAAAAATGGTGAATTTTGAAATGGTAAGTTGATTTCTCTTGAATAAATTATTGAATTGAGAGAATTATTTTTTTTCTAATAATGCTTCAATTCTGAATAGGTTGAAATGTGTATTTATCAAATAATGTTAAGAAAATAAATATTTATTTTTTAATTTTCTGTAAGGATACAGATTATAGTCTAATAATATTGTATAATTTCCTTAAAAGAAAAATGTGGTTAATTTGTTTCAAATAAATATAGATATATAAAAAATTGCTTCACAATTTGAAATGGATATTTTAACTATTCCTTGAAATATATTTTATTATTCTGAAAATATTTAAATTATTAAAGTAAGTTGAAAAAATAAGCATTCTGCTTACAGTTTATCAATGTGAAACTTTTTGTATCAATACTTAAATATTGAATAGATTTCTTGCTGATTTCAAAGCAACTGAAAACTAATGGCAATGTTTCTTATTACAATCAATTTTACTTGAAAGTTTTTTCAAATTTTTTTTTTTTAATTTAGTATTAAAAAGAATCAAATTCTTTCTATTAAATATGTCTTAAATTTAGTTCAAAATAACTTTCTCATAATTTGTCTTGTTTAATTATTTGTGAATTTAAAGTATAAAAATATGTTGTTGAGAGTAAACTAGTTACTGATAAAGATCATGAAATTCATAATTATTCACTGTAGTGTAAGAAGGACTTTAATATAGAAGTTTTAAGAATGTATGTTTTATTTTAGTTAAATTAGTCTTCAATTTAATAATGCAAGATTTTTCTTAAAATTTAAAACCATTAGATACGTATTATTGTTAGAGAGATTAGTAGGTTTTTTATTTACTTTAAATATTTTTAACGGCATATTTATTTTTGGTTTTTTTCCCCCATTTTTAAAGTTTAAAAAATAGTAGGAACTCACTTTATTTACAAATTTAATAATAATATAATTTGATTATGAATTATAGTTGCATTGGCTAAAATCCAAAGTGAAAGAGCAATTCAGAAAGCTAAGGAAGAAGAAGAAAGACGGCGGGCTGAAGCTGAAAGGGAAGCTGCATTAATGACATCTAATGTAAGCCAAATATCTTACCAAAAAAAAAAGTAGTAAATGATTTTTTTTAATATTCTTTAAGTATTTTAATGAATATTTTGGCAATATATTTCAATTTGCTAAAAATATCTTATTTTTTTAAAATTAATTATTTATATACTAATTGAAAAGGTTAATCAATATTCATTTTCTTATTTTTAAATATATTGATCACATTATATCAAGCTCTACTATTTTTTAGAAATTTGGCATTTTCTCAAATAAATCTTATAAAATGAATGTATATTAAGCAATTTTCAAAATAATATTTTAAAAATTTTATTGAATTTCTAAAATTTATGCACAATTATTGCGTTTAAAACTTTCATTAGCACTCAATTACCAAAAAATAATAAACTAAAAAAAAAAAAAAAAAAATTTATGTGAAATACATATTGTTAATGAAGCTGTGTAAGGGTTTTTAATCAACTGCATTTCATGTTGCTTGGATTTCTTTTCTCTGTTGAGCCATATTCTTCTGAAGATTTTTATCTAATTATTCAATATGGTGAAAAAGATTTTTATGCTAAATAAGACATTCTACAGTATATGCTTAATATTTTTAATTCAAATAGATGTGTAGTAGAATGAAAAATGTTGGTATTGTATATTAAAGTATTCGGGTATATATATATATGTATAAATACTATATATAGATATCATTATAATACCTATAAATAAAATTACAATTACATCAACAACCTATTTGCAGCATTTACTATTTGTTCTTAGAAAGAAAATAATGTTAATCTTTATCCACAAGAAACTTCTCAAACAATTATTATATCTGAATTTCTTTTTTAAAAGTACTATAACTGTTATCAAAGCTTATATCATTACAACTTTAAATTGATTTATCTACTTAAATAAATGAAAGATAATATGTAAAAAATACAGGCATTGCAAAACATTTTAACTCTGATTTCTGTAACTGTTAACGTATCAGGATCTTAATTGTTTCTTCCTTTTTGTACATTTTTTCTCCCTTGTGAAATTTATGAAGTGCTGTGTATTTATAGACAGAAAACCTGTTTGAAACAAGAATTTCTGGTAATTTTTTATTAATATATTAAGGTTATAATTTCTCTTTGAATATTTTTTTTCCCTTTTTTAAAGTTTTTTATTAATTTTTTTTACTTTGATAATTTTAAATAAAAAATAAAAAAAAAAAAAACATGCACATGTTTTTCAATTTTATCTTCAAAACATTACAGAAATCAACTTTTAAATTATTTTGAATAATCTATGTAAAAGAAATTTATAACTAAAAATTGAATGAGAAAAAATTTATAACTAAAAATTGAAGTTTTAAATATTTTATAAAGAGTTTAAAAGGGCTTAATATTGTTTCCTTTTTAACATTTAAAGAGAAACAGTTTTCAAATAAGGTATAGGTATCATGAAAAATTCACAAAGAAATTTTAATTGATTTACAAGTTCTCTCTCTTTAAACTATTCAGTTTTTAATTTTTAAAATAAATCATAAGATTACAAAGAGCCTTAACATTTTTAATACTGAATACTTTTTCTGAATCAGATTTTTTCTTCCAGTCTGTTGTTAGAAAATTAAACTTAACTTTAGATGCTTTATTTAATCTTAAACATGCTACATGATGAGCAATAATAAAATAAAATACAATTATAGTTATCTAGCGGTTTAAGAAAATAAGTTGAATTTAAATATGTTATAAACATTCAATGCTTTATTTTTGTTTTTTGAATGAACAATTTTACAAAGCCAACAAAAGTTCTTTAATGTGTGTTAATTGTATTAATGTAACATTTTTTACAGAGAAACATTAAATTTGTGCAATTAAATTAGATTTTAACTGCAATATTTAAATGATATATTAGTTTGAAATTTTACAATAGAAAAGATGTTGCTACTTGGTTATTTCAGTTTGAAAATCTCCTGACTTTTAACTATCAATATTATACGTATTTAATTTGACAATGTGGGAATTAATTTCTTACTTGGTAGTATTGCTATTATTAAGTCTTATTAAGTTAAGTAAGAAATTCCTAGAATTGACTGGATTTTATTTATAATAAAGCAATTTGAGCATATAAGCCCGTATAAGAGAGACAGAGAGAGAGAGAGTAATTTCATGAATTTAAAAGTGTTAATTGCATATAAAAATGGAATTTTAAATTTATATAATTTCCAAAAAGAAAATTTATTGCATTCTTGAGAATTTTGTTTATATGTACGAGCTATTTTATTTTTTAAACATTTCAGCTTTCTGATCCTGTTTCTAATGAAAATCACTGGGGAAGTTTATGCTCTCCTAGTTCCAACCTTATGGATTGTGATCAAAGTGAAGAACAAAATCCTAACACTTCTACTCCAAATGCAAGCACACCTCCTAAAACTGTTACCATAGGTTAGTTTTTACGTTTTGCCATTTATTTTTTTTTTTAAATTGCTAATAAATCAAACATTAATCACAATAGATAAAAAATCTGATATTGTATCTTAATAATTAATGCATTTTTTTGAGAATTAAATGATTTATTTATATTTTAATAGCGATTTCTTATTGATTGTTAATTTCTAGTTAAAATAGGTAATAAAGAGGAAAACGGTGATGGAAGTAGTACCAAGGGTGATTCCGAAGAACAAAAGCTTGATGCTGAAGTCTCTGCAGACAACATTATGGATGAAACCACTACTGATGACAATGAATTTAAGAATGATGTTAAGCAGGAAATTGATAGTGATGAAAATAGTAGATCAAATGATGCTGTTGATCCTGGTGGCTTAGAATCCAATGAATCCAGTAATGCTGCTTCAGATGTAAATACTTCAGAGGAAACTTCTAAAGATCAGTCTGAAAATAGCGAAAAAGTAGATGACCCAGATTCTAAAAAAGGAGTAAATTTAAAAATATTTGCTAAAGGGGGAAAAGGAAATTTCATACGTTTAGAAAGAAAAGATGATGATGACAGTAAGTCATTTTATTTGGTATATTCTACTAAGCATAACATTTTTTTATAAATAAAGTATAACATTACTTAAAAAATCAGAGATATTTTGATGTAGCTTTTTTTTAATTAGTTAGAAATTTTATCAAACTTAATATTATTTGTAATTTCAATATATTTGTCTTATGTTTTCAAATTTTCTTCAGAAAGCATAATTATGTCTGAATGAATTATTTCTCCATTCAAATTTTGTAAACTCCATTGTCTGAAAATTTTTGTTTCAAATTCACAATAGAAATTCTAAAGTAGATAAAAGTTGTAGTTTTACTTTGGAATTTCTATTTTGTTGAATTATTAAGTTTTCTGTTGCTGAAAAAAGTTAGTAAATTAAGATTCTGTTGCTTATGCATTTTAATGTTTCCATTTCCTTTATTTATGCCATAAATTTCTACAAAATTGCTTAGTTGTAAATAAATACATTGATAACATATTTCTCATTTTTTTTAGAATGATAAAAATAGTAAATATAAGTGTTGGAGAGAATTAGAGAAACATATTTTTATTCCTTTATATGCATTCTAGATAATAATAAAGAAAAAGCATATTTTGTTACTGTTTTCTGAATTTTAGTTCACAAGTTTAAAATTATATTGCACTTCATAAATGTTGCTGCACTCATCTTTTTTTCACTCTTTTATAATTTCTGAAATAGTATATAAGAAATTCAAACATAAAAAAACTCTTCTGGCTTGCTTGCTTTTTTTTTTTTTTTTTTTTTAAATTGGAATGATTTTTAATATTGTATACAACAAAGAACAATCACATTCTATAGATATATTTTCTTGTTATATTTTATCATTGGAAATAGTATAATAGATTTTGAAATTTATTCTGTAATCACTAGCAGAATGTGTTACGGCTGCTCAAATCACTTCTTGAAAGAGAAAACCAAAAGTTCTCTTTTGTGGATAAAATTTTGTTTTTGCTCATATTTTAGTTATATGTTTTGCAATTAGTAAAATGTTTTCATGATTGTACATTGTATGCAATTTTTCTAAAGTTCTTTTTATTGTCCCCTTTTTAGCTGACAGTCAGAAAGGAGGCATTGTAACACGATCCAAAACTGGTGCCATCACTCCACGAAATTTTGCTTTAGATAAAAATGACAAACAACTAGTTGGAAATTTTGTTAAAACCCGTAAAAATGGAGAAGAATCTATAATCATTGTAAGTAAAGATGGAGAAATAACTAGAATGACAACTCGGTCAAAAAGTAGTTCATCTAATTCTTCTGGGCCAACTCTGTTTAAATTAGGAATGGAAAATAGTGGGAAAAGTTATTCCAATCAATTTACATCTAATACTTTAGCACTTAATAAACATCAACATGCTGAAGATAGAGATAAAAAGCGCCACCTTTCTCATAAATTTAGTTTGACAACTGCTAGTGAATTTAAATGGCAAGGAACAACCCATGGTGGACGCGATTTCACTGTTGCTACTCTAAGGCAAGCCATTCTTCAGTTGGAAAACAATATACCTGCTTACCTTCTTCATGCTTATTGGACTATTCACCGTAGTAATTGGTTAAAAGCTGTTAACAAGTGCACTCTCCCTAAAGAATTTGCTTTAGCTTTAAGTATATTAGAAGCAGTAATGAAACCAGTTCTTTTCACTTCAGTTTGGAATGATTCATTGGGTAAATTATTTGTTTTTATTAAAATATTTTGATACAATAATACTAATCTTTTAAAATGAAAGCTTTTTAGTTGTTCTGAATAATTTATTTCTATTTTATTCAAAATACAGGTCATGTTAAGTTTCAACGAACTACTGCAGTGGATAGGGAAGATAGAAAAAAACAAGAAAAGCGGGAGAAAAGAGAGGGCCCTGATGAAGAAGTAGATAGAACTATATGGGTAAAATATACACTTGGGCTAAAACATCAGGTAATGTATTGTAAATATGTAAAAGCTTTGATTCTATTATTAAACAGCACATAATTTCATTGATGAATATTTCTCCTTTAGGTTTGGAAACAGAAGGGAGAAGAATATCGCATTACAGGACAAGGTGGTTGGCGATATGTTAGTTACACAAGGACATACAAATTCAAACCATGTTGTGACTATGGATTAAAAGCTGGTCCACATAAAGTGGTGATTGTTGATAAAAATGCAGAACCACAAGTTTTAGACACAAAGGAGTATTTAAAATCTGTAGATGCTTCTCCATATGATGAAAAATTTTTTCCTGTCTCAGATTATTCTGATTTAAATCACATAAAAACAGAAATAGATGCTAATTTGTCTATGGAATCTGATAACATTGATATAGAAAGTATCAAGCCCGGACCTGTTAAAGATGAGTGTGAAGATAAAAAGCCAATCATAAAGAAAAAATATATTCCTCATAAAGCTGGTATTTTAACATCATATTGTCTCAATCCTGATTTAGATATTGATTTAATAGATGTATCAGAAAGTCTCTCTGAAACCATTAGGACTACTTATCCAAGAATACCAAAACCTAGTAAATTGGATGAATTACTTGACATTCGATTAAAAACAATTGAGAATATGTCCAAAGCACCAGAACCAGATGAAAAGAAAAATTCATCTAATGTTGTAAAATTTGAACTTAAATCTAATAATCCTTCTTCACAAAGTGTAAAATTACTTGTTAAAAGAGGTGCAACTGCAACTGAAATTACTAGAGCAATAGCTAATAAACTTGGCAGGCGGGATTTTTTTAAACCAAAAGCAAATTTTGCCAAAGCTTTAGCTAATGGTGAAATAGGAAATATTGAAGATACAGAGTCTCCTTTGAAGTTAGCTAGCACATCTGTTCTTAGGTCTCCTCGAAGATGCTATTCTCCTCTTTGCCGCCTTGAAAATACACAACCCAAATTAGTTAGCCAATGTAATTGTTATTCTCCTTCTTGTAGAACTTTTCGTGCAAGCCAAGTGATTATTGTGAGAAAAGCTCCCGATCAAGCTGTTGGGAAACTAAATTTCATTAATGCCTCTGGTCTTGAGAGAAAGATTGTGACAACTAAAGATTCCTCTGGTGTTGTTATTAAACAGATTCCTAATTGTGGTTTGCTTAATAATGAGTCAAAAGTTAATCGAAGTTCACCACCTCCACTCCAGCCTATTACTCCCAAAATTGAAAAATCTGCTGAAGAAAAACCTAGTTCTGATGTTAAAGACATTGATGTAAATGCAGATGTTAAACCCATTCCTAAACCTATTGTAGATGAGGGTACAGCTGGTAAAGCCTTTTTAGGAAAAGTAAGAACTTCAAAAAAGCCTAAAAAGATTGGTAAAGGAGTGCTTCCTCCTTGTAATCGTTTTACTACTCCATCAAAAATTAAAAGCATTCTTGCTTTGCCTCTTCATGAGTTACGAAGATTATGCAGAAAAGCTGCTATGCGTGAAGCAGCCGGTTTTAATTACAACGCAAAAAACAATCAGTACATTTGGCCGTATGGAACTTGCCCACGGCCATCTTTTAAATTGGCTTGGCAATTTAGAACTCAGACTTTGTTTAGCATTCACGAAGCATCACTTCAGTTGCGTGTTATTTGGGCATGTATTCGTTGGGATGATGTCCAAGCAAAGCCGCCTCCAAGTGGAACTAACACTATTTCCACTGAAACAGAGGTCCAGACAGTAGAACTGTTGCAAAGGAGAGACGTTGGCATGTTTGGTCTTCGTTCAGAATACCTTGTACGTAGAATAACAGTGCCTATTGATCTTCCTACAAAACCTAGAGGTAAGTAAATATAAGAATATTATGTAAATTAAAGAGTGCAAAAAATCCTGTTTCCACTTGCTAAATAAATGTATTAAATAACATAAAACTGGGTATTTGGTTGAATCTGTTATTTATATATTTTTTAATATAAAATCAAAGTTTTGGAATACTTATTATTAAAAATATTCATGCATTTAAAAAATATATTATGTTTTTTCTTTATATATTATGAAAGAATACATAAATTTAAGTATGATAAATTTTGAAACGTAGCCTCAGTAAAGTCTAAAGATAATTTCTGTTTTTAATTTACCTATTAAAGGGCTGTGACCACCTGCTTCAAAAATGTTTATAGAAAAGAAAATCTCATTTTAATTTTTCTTTTGTAAACAGTGTATATTTAAGTAGATTCATTGTGTCATAAAATATTTTATTTTTATTGGTTTAAAATTACACAATTTTATCAGTTAAAAACATCTTTAAATTTTGCTAATAGTGCTGAAATTTTGATTAAGAATGATTACCAAAGATTTATGTAATATAAAAGTGAAATTTTCTGAGTTTTGAAAGCTTAATCGACAATCTGATTTGGTATATTATTAAGAAATAAATGGCCTGCCATAATTGTCTTGATTTTACACAGGTCAAAAAAAGCCTTTGAAAGATGAAGATAAGCTTTGTTAGATTAATGTTACCTAACTAGTAATAAATACATGAGTTACGAAGATTATGCAGAATAGCTGCTATGCGTGAAGCAGTAGGTTTTAATTACAACGCAAAAAACAATCAGTACATTTGGCCGTATGGAACTTGCCCAAGGCCATCTTTTAAATTGGCTTGGCAATTTAGAACTCAGACTTTGTTTAGCATTCATGAAGTAATGTAATGTAATGATTGTGTACATTATATGTATAGAATTTTTAACTATTCTATAGAAATCTAAACCATTTTAAACAAAAATTATCCTGTTAGAAACAGATTATAGAAGAATCAATATAGTATATCAGTCAAAAAATGTTATTGAAATAAAGGTTTGTCTATTTTAACTACTATTTTTTTATTGCAGCTTTTAGACAATCTTAAATAAACGCTTAGTCTACAAAATTGTATTTTAAATACATATAATTAAGAGATAGCGATGCAATCATATATTGTTCGGACAACATGATTTGTGCATTGTCTACTTTATTACTTCTTAGTTTAGTGCTATTGTTGTGGTCCTAAAGCTGGTTTTCTTTTTATCAGAAATAAGTTTTAATTTTTTTATTGGAATAATGAGTAAACTAAAGTTTAGTGAAATTTGGTCAGATCACAACTTTAGAAAATTGCTATTTAAAACTTTATTCTATAGTTATTATTGTATATATCATAATGTGCATTTATAGAATTTTTATTTTAAGTGCATATTTTAAAAAATTATTAAATTGCCTGATTTTTAAATATATTTGTGTATTTTTTTATTTGCAATTTTTTCACAAAGTAAATTATACATTCAATATAAAGTGTATATTAACATACATTTTAATTTTATTTATTTTAAATTAGTAATTACAGTGTTTATAAATTAATTTATGATCTAAATTATTAGACAAATTTTGGATCTTCTTTTTGTATTTACAAGGTGTGTCTATAAAAATCCAGAATTATATGTGTAGTTAATGAATGAAAATGTATAGGAACGTGTCATCATGCAAATGTGATATTGTAACCAATGAGACACAAAGACGAGACAAATGCTCAATGATTTGGTCAATATTTTTGATTTTAAGAAGGTTATTTGAGCACGTGTTACATTTGGTAAAGGAGCTAGAAGTAAATATTAAGTTTTTTTTCAAAATTGGGAAAACATTGAGGAATCCCTAAGAGTTATTGAAAATCGCTACCATACTTTCAAATGGTATGCACGCTTTTGCGTGATGCCAATGAAAACACAGTGACTAGCATTGTAGGCAACCCAACACAAAATGAACAAAAAATAAAGCCGCAAAAATTTACAGTTTGGTGGCTGGAAATCGCACTAAGACTGTTTAGATGCTTGCTGAAGAGTTAATATGGTCAAAGACACTGTGCAATATTTTGGGGAATAATTTGGAAAAAAGAAAGATTTATTTGGAGTTGGTGCTGCATTTTTTGACAGACAGTCACAAACAATGCAGAATGGGAGTTTGTGGGTGCTTAATTGATCCAGCTGGTTTAGATCCATCGTTTCTGCAATCAATAGTGACAGATGAGAAATCTTAGTATTACCAGTATGATCCTAAAACAAAAAGACTGCCGAATGAAGATCTCTATCTTCTCCAAGACGCAATATTTCATTTCTGGAAATTAAAAGTGAAAGTCCTATTCAGTGCTTTCCATGATGTGTGAAATGGATCAATCCATCCCAAATTTGTTCCACCTAATCAAACTGTCGTCAAATTACAAAACTGTTTTGCATCAATTAGTTAAGTGAGTATATCATGTGCGATCGAATGTGCAGTAAGGCAGCTTGCTCTTACTGCACAAGCCCCACTGTATTTGCAATGTGAAGCACTTTTGGATTTTTCAGATATTAAACACAGGAAGAAAATGACATAATACTGCAATCATCTTTAAAACAAATCTGGTGAATGTTTAAAAAGATTAAACTTCTTTTAAAAAAAGAAACATTGAGATGCTTTCTTATAATGAAAAAAATAGGGAAAATGTTGTTTTAGTTAAGAAAATATATGAATAAGAGTTAACTTTGATAAAAGAAAACTTTTGTGTTGTTTTCAAGTGATGATTAGCAATATATGTGATTTGTAGACTTTAGCACAGTATTTTCTGTAATTTTAGAACACTTTTGGTGTAAACTTCAAAAAGTCATATTACTACTACATGAAAATGTAATTCTCAAATATTGCAGTCAAAAGTTGTGAATGTGTTAGTCCCATTATTCCATAATGTCTCTATTTTTTATAAATATAATTTTTTCAATTGTTCCATTAAAAAATACTCAAAACTTCTGTTACTTTTTATTGAAATTTCAATTTATATCTGGGGACATAAGTTCCTTGTGGTAAAAAAAAAAAAAAAAAAAGGTTAAATCTATTAATATATTGAAATAATACAAAATTAGAATGAGTAATATTTTATTATTAGCATATTAGTAATTGCATTCAAATTGTAAAAAGCTGTGTTAAATTAATTTTTCTATTAAAAAATTGTTGAAATTTTTTTCCGAAAAAGAAATCAATGAAACCGTAGCTTTGCCAGTCATTAATGTTACAAAAATTTTTTTATTTAAGTTTGTCAAAGATTAATTAATAATTTTATTTGGTTATTTTGGTTTAAAAAACATTTTTTTCTTAAATTGGAAAATTATGATTATTTTACCTTGAAATTACTATTATTTTAAAAATACTGTTGAATAAAAATATGAATAAATTTTTTTATCATAGTTGAAACAAATCTAACAGAATCTGTTGATGAATAGCATTTTTTTTTATGTTTATTCTAGTTAAATCAACTCCTCAGCGCAGTGGTTTGCGAGAAAGAAGAAGACCAGAATCACCAGAAAACAAGTTGCCTACAGTTTCTGAAAGTTGGGTTCCTGAAGAGGATCTTGACTTATGGGAAATTAGAGAATTTGGTGAAATGTAAGTATAGTTGTAAAATTTCATTTTCTTGCTTACATATGGGTTTGTGATTATTGAAATACTTAAATTATATGTGTGAAGCTTATAACATGGTTTTAAAGCAATCATTAAACATTTCTAGGGTGGAAAAGAAAAAACGAGAACATTTAAGAGACCGGCAAGCACATCAACATGCCCAGCAAAGTGCTGAAAAAATCAAAGCTCAAATGGAAGTTCAACTTGTACAACAGAGACTTGCTCTGCAACAAAAAAGACTCTTGGAGTCTTCTTCAGGACAAGGAACTAAACTTCCAAATAAAGTAACTCTCTCTTCTAATCCCAAAACTGCAAAACTTGTTTCTGTTTCTTCTACTACAACTTCTACTTCTTCTACTGTTACGAAGGTAAAACTATCTATCTTCAGCATGGATTGTGGCACAAACTAACTTTTTAAATGCTCTTGGAAAAACTTTTAAATTTCATAGTATTGTAATTTTTTGTTGAATCAAATTTCTTCTTTTTTTAAATACTTTGCATCAAACCTCTTTCATTTATTTCTGCAAAAAAATATATAGAAACTATTGCCATCCATTATAATTTTAGTATATTTTTTTTTTCTCATCTTGTAGCTTTGTTGGTATATGTACTTCCTATTTTCTAATTATCTGATATTTTTATACTTTCAACTGTCAATCTGGGTACAAAAAAGAATTATTTAAATTTTTGTTCCAAATCTCTTAAGATTGTATGCATAAAAATTTTTCTATCAACAAATCTTGTTTTTAAGTATCAAAGAAATCATCAGGATGTTTACAAATTTGGATAATTATTTTGTTCCAAATCTGTTAATATTTGTTTCACAGAGTGATAAGTTGCTTAATATCATATCTTTAAAAGTAATTAATATTTTTAAATTTTTGTCTCTTATATTTGTGTATTTCTAAGCCAATAAAACTTATAACCATTTCAAAACATTATTTACAAAATTAGTTTTGTTAACATGCAGAAGAAAAATTTTTTTTTAATGTATCTGGTTAATTTTTTTTAATATAAGTGTAATTTTTTCCTTAATTCAATTCATTTCATAGTATTTTTTTTCATAAAGGATAATTAAAGGAATATTTCCATGTGAATCCATAAAGACTTTTCACCTAATTTCTTTATTTCCCAGAGATTTTTCTTGTACTTTCTTGATTCTTTAATTGTTAGAAATTAAAACAATGTAGCTATTAAATTTAAATCTCAAACAAAATCTACGAGAACTTATATCTTTAATTAGAAATAAAGTATATTAAAATAATTATGTAATTCATATATTTTTAACAAATTTAATTAAAAAAATTTCTTTCAATTTTCAATTAGTATATTGTAATGCATTAGTTCTTTTTGAATAGTTTTATTTTAAAATATTTTTTCATAGAAGAAGGAAACAAAGATAAATTTAATGCTGCTGTAGGTGTTATTGTTTTTCTTTAATTGTTTTGAATATAAATTGAATTTTTAATTTTTTATATTTTATTTTAATATGAAATAACTGATAATAAAAACCTATAAATGAATTTCTAATTTAGTTAAATTTAGAAGTTAATTTTTTATATAAATTAATAATGTATTATATTAAACTCTATATAAAATTTAGTAACTGCCTAACAGTTTATTGTTCTTCAAAATAAAATTTATTTTTCACTTGTCTAAAAGAGCATCATTATTATAAGATAACATCTACTTAAATAAATGGAATAAAAAATATTTTTATGTCATACATTTTATAAGACAATTTTCATCCAAATATTTATTTAATAATCTTCTTTTCAACAATTTGGTAGTTAAATTTATTTAATAGCTTCTTTTTTTATCATTTTTTAAATATCCTAATCATGCATTTTTAACTTTATGTATCATTATTTCCAGATATCTCTTGTTTCATCTACTCTTTCTTCAACAACCACAACACCAGTCAATACTAAAACTTATCCAGGTGTTCGTAGGATTTTCACCAGCCGTTCCCCTAAAACAGAAGGTAAAATTTAACCTCTTTATTTCTGTTGTAAAATACTTTACTTTCGTTGTAAAATACTTTACTAGTTTTACTTTCGTTTTTTTTATATACATATGTTTTCCTTCCTTATAGTCAAGTCATTAGCTACTCTTACAACAAGTAATGCAAAGGTGCCAATGGCAACAGCTATATTGCCTAAAACACCTTTGGTCGTGAGAACTCCAAATGCTGCTAGTCCGGCTGCTACTGCTACCAGGCCAACAGTTTTGACCGTAAGTTTAAGATTATATTTCTTGTAATGTCTAATGTAAATAATCAAAGCAGATACATTGTATGCCATTTTAAAATATTATATTGTATATGTGCTCACTGTATCCTAATGATAGAGCAGCATTCTTTAAAGCATAATGTCCCAGTTCCAATTATTGTCACTGCTGAACAGTGGGAAATGGATACTGCACTTTTGCTTTCTGCATGCACATTTGTTTGGGTAGGTGCTTAGGAGTTTTCCAGGTATCTTTTTTTGTAACATGTAAAAATGTTCCTCTATACCAAAATCCACCCAGAAAGCATGTTGTTTATACTAAAATGCTTTACAACAGTCATTAGGCTGTCCACTATGAAGTGCCAGAATACTTTATTACATTAACGACAATTCTGGAGCCTCATTAATGTAATAAAGTATTACCCATTAATGAGAATTCTGGAACACATTTCTAACATGTTTACTTACTTTATTTGGTACTTTAGAATAGCTGATTCTACTTGAACTGAACATTCGGTTATTTGATGTGACCTCAGTCTGGCATATTAAAAAAATATAAAAATTATCTGATAAAAATGTCTCATTATAATTATTTGAAATATTATTAAAAATTAAGAAAATAAAATTGAAATTAAGAAAATGAAGATTATTTTCTTAATGTTAAAAAGAAACTGTTTCAAAAAAGTGAAAATTTTTTAGAAAATTTATAGAGCAAGTACATGTGTATTTAATTCTTTGCACTGTAATTATAATACTTTCTTACATAAAATTATAATCCAAAATTTGTATAAGTTTAATGTTGTAAATAGCACCTTTTAAAATGATTATTTTTTAATTTATGTAATTTTTTAACCTATTCTGTCATCATGCTACTAGTGCTGTAATTATATGCATGGTTTTTTGTTTGTTTATAAGATTATTAAAATTGTTAAATTTATTTTGTATTAATTTCTGAAATGGAAATATGTGACAACCTTCTATGTTAGAACTGATTATTAACGTAGCTGTTAACTGGAGAAAGTGAAATTTCTTTTTCTTATAACTTTGTTAATATATAATACTGCCAATATAGAATTTAAATGTATATTTTAAATTGTTTTCACCGAAAATTTATCTTTAAATATTTTGATAATTTTATTATAGTGTAGAAAATCAGATTGCTCGTTTAAAACTTTTGGGAATGTATTTGGTATTCACACAGGGTATATACTGTGATCAGAAAAAGGCAAACCAAAAAGTGATTGCATATAATAAAAATTCTGTATTTTATAGTGTTCATTAAGAATTTCTTCTATATTACATTTATTAATTATTAAAATAAATTCTTTTGTATTTTAAAATTTTTATTGAGATATATTGAATAACACCTTACCTACCTTTTCTTTTTAATTTCAGTTGGGTGGTCAAATTGTTCGTCCTCCAGTGGTTCAGAATCCTACAACACCTGCAACACCAATACGAACACAAATTCAATTGGTACAAGGTCCTAATGGTCAACTTCAAGTTAAGGGATTGCTTCCAGGTAATTAGCTCAAAATTTTACTGTGAACAAATTTTAAATAAAGTGTTTAATTGTGAAATCTATATTTTTGTGTCAGAATTAATATATCACAATGATTTTATAAATAACTTTAATACTCTCTGCAAAACGTGAAAGTGAAAGAACATTGTTGAATCATTACTTATTGTTAATCTTTATTCTTCTACCATAAAATTTTAATTTACTTTGAAAGAAAAAACCTGATTTATTCCCAAATTCAAATAAAAATTTACTAATTTTTTAACCAAGCCTTTTTAAAGTTTTGGTATGCAATGTGGTAATTTAGAAATCATTTTTTTTTTTTTTTTTTTTTTTTTTTTTTTTTTTTTTTAAGTTGAACTCACTTATTTTGCTTAAAATTACACATTAGACTACAAGAAATTGGTGTTGAATCAAAATAATGTAAAATAAAAGTACAAACATTCGTTATATAAACAAATTGGCGTATTTAAATTTTTTTTAAAAAAAAAAAATACTTCTCTGATTGCAAAAATTTACCATAATTTCTCTGACAAAGAAATTGGTGGTTAAATAATTGCACAACATTAAAGTTATTTACCACTTTTGTCTTTGATTTAATTAGCTGGGAAATTATTGCGTTATTTGTTACTTTTTTAAGTATCAATTTAAGCTTAACCTTTTAAGCAGTTTGCCCGTACAGCGTACGTGCTAGCCAAAATTGGCCTCATCCGGTTTGCCCATACGATGTGCAATCATCGATATTTTCTCCTTTCCTTTTCTGGCTTGCCCGCATTTTTCATTATTGAAAGAGACTATTTAGTATTAATATTTTTCAACAGATGGCGTGACTTGTCCATTTAAGTGAAACTCTTTTCATCCGGGTTTTTCTATGTAGCGAGAAATTTTCTTGGAAATTTCGTTTCTACTGTATGCCACGCTTGCGAATCTTATGGAAATTATGGATGGAATAGACAACAAAATACTTTCTTGTTAGATGATGAACTACATTCTAATACAGATACAAATATTTCTTTAATTATTTGGATTATTCCTCAGATGACTTGTGCAGTGAGCTCAGCTCTGATGATTTGAGTTCTGCAAGAATTTTTACCAAGATTGATGTGAAAAATCCACCTGTTCCATGTCGTCAATTTAAATTTTCTGGTATTCCCTCTGTGCATGTACAATTTGATGACACTTCTGATGTTCTACAATTTCATGAAACATTCATCGATTTTTCACTCATGAGTAAAAATGTGGAAGAGACAAATAAATATGCCATTCTTTATTGCATGTAGAATGTACTTGAAAAAGTAAACATTTAGGGGTTTTTATGTCCAAAATTGTAAAATAAAAAATGTAGAAAAGCATTAAAAGTGAAAAAAAAAACAAATTCTTAATATTCTTATTCTATTAAGTATGGTACTTAATTATATGCAATAAAAAATATGCCTTTTTTGGAAGCATTTCTGGTAGAATAATTGACCACTTAAAGGGTTAAAATGGACTAATTATGGGACCCTGCTCTTCAAAGCAGAAACTCCTGTTTGATTCTAGTCACAGTTTAGCAACAAAATATATTTGCTATGTTTCTGCTTTCTACATTTACCTCTTTTGAAATGGATGCTTGAGAGTTTTCCAGCTTTCCACTTTTGCAGCACAGTTAACTGTGTAAAAATCTTCCAGAAAGTTAAGAAGTGGCTAATATTCTAATGTGTATATTTTCCAAGGAATAACAACTTTATACCATCAGCTGGACAGGAAATAGCAGTTGTGATGTTAGGATTCATTTTTAAGCCATTAGTGTATCAATCAGTGCAGTTTTCACTTGTGAACAAATTTCCAATCTACTCATAAGGGAAATTTGATGGTATAAGGCTACTCAAAGAATACTTATAAATGAATGACTAATATTGTCAGCATTAAGGTTTTCTTGAAGCAAAAAATATGGAGTAATCCTTCCACTGACCTATATTTTTAAGCCTTCTCATACAACTTATAGCTTTTTTTTAACACGCAAGTAAAGAGGATACATATCAAGCAAAATCTCAAGTGTAGAAGTGAGAGTTGTTATAAACATATGCTATTTGACCCATATAAAACAGAGACTATTTCGTCATTTAAGTATAGCATGAAGTAGATATAAATATGACAATTTGTTTTGTGAGAACTGGTTTAAATTTAGATAAAGATTTCATTTGACTCTACATTTAGCTTTAGTGATGAATGTCTTGATTTTGGTGAAGTCTTACATTTATTTGTATGACTTTATATTTAAAATGTATAGTAAATTTTTAATGAACAAGTATAACATTTTATCCTTGAAAAATGTGTATAAAAAAAGGGGTGTATTTTATGATGCCAAATATGGTAACTTATGAAAGCAGTTTTATTGTATAAATTGTATGAATGCAAATACCTTTAATACTTGTATACATATGTATTGTTTTATTTATTTATTTCAGGTCAGCAGTTAATTAAATTGTCTGATGGACGATTACAATTGCTTACATTGCCAATTCAACAACCTCCTCCTGAACAAACAACTGTGCAAACTCCTACCCAAAACCAGCCTGTTCAATTACCAACTTTAAGGCCTGCTATTTCATTAGCACCTGCTGCACTTGCAACTACTGGTACATTAGCCTCTGTTTCCACTGCACCAATGACTATTTCCATGCCTACTACAAATCTTACCAATATTGCTGCACCTGGAACTATTCAATTGGTATCTCAAGGACAAACAGCCCAAATAAAAGTATGTAATTCATGAGTATTAGTTTATGTATTTATCCATTAGCTTCAGTGTTAATGTGCTAATTTTTTTTCTTTATTCAGTTTCAATCTCCTGTTGCTATTAGTCCAAATTTGGTATCTGCTTCTGGAGCTACTGTTACTTCTTCTGCACCACCTACTACAAAACTTATTCAGATAAGACCTCAAACATCTATTGTCCAACCAACTACTACAAGAACAGGTAAAAATATGTTAAAAATACATACTGCTGAAAGTGTTTTTAACCTGTCATTCATTTGTTCCAAAATTCATATCTTATGCTAATGTACTAAAAAATGTACACCAATGATTTCTTTATTGAATTTGCTCTTATATTTGTTGGTAGAATGTCAGGGATTCTAGTCATACATTCGTTGTTCAATGATATATTTACTGAGTTAGAATTTAATAGGATGTATCAAATTAGCTTATATGAATAAAAATGGCTGAAGAGGCATAAATCAGATAAAAAAAATCTTTGCTAATAATTTTTATTGTTATATAGAAATTATATTGCTATAAAATTATGACTTATAACTCCTACTGATGACTTGCATGAATCAATTTTAAAAATATGAATTCCAGGTGATTGTTATCACAACAAATAGGGGAGATTGTAATTGTTTTTTTAGTGAGATGAATGTTCAAATTGCCCAAGAGCATATCTATGAAAGTCATTGTAGCATACAGTGGTTATACTTACTCTAATGAAAATAGTAAATTTGTCAACCAGATGGCCATTATGAATAATTTAAAAATATAGCGCATGTTCTTTCCTCCTAAAACAATGTGCAGAACATGATAGATGCCTGAAAGAAATAATTATAACCAATTTGACCATATTTTAACCTAAAAAAGATGGGTAACATCTATTCAAAATGTTAGTTCTCAAAAGAACTGGCTAATAGCCATTTTCTGTTTCCAAATTTCAATTTAGGATATCTAACGTACTTAATTCAATGATAACAGTAATTTTCTGTTGAAAAAATAATGATTCTACAAGGCAGAATATGTGTCGAAGATAGAAAATCTAAAATAAATATTCAATCAAATCCTATCTATTAAAGAGTCCCCCCCCCCCTTTTTTTTTTTTTTTTTTTTTTTTTTTTTTTTTTTTTAAGAAGCGGCCTAAGCAATATTAAGAAAGAAAAAGGTAATTAATGAATGTGATTTGAAGTTGAAAAACATTGCAAGGCAAAAAAAGAGTTATAAGACATCTTTGCATCAAAATTGTTCAACTGTCAACTAAATATATGTAATAAGAAACATTGAAAAATTTTGTAAATATAATATTTATCTGTTTGCTTTTTTTTATGGGCTTTAAATAAGTATTTGAGGATGTGAATAGAACGAAAATGATTAAAATTTTAGATGGACTAAAGATAAATAGCAACCAAATTAATCCACATTTCCCTAAAGGTTTCTAGGACAACCGTTTGAATACAGAATGATTTCTCAAACTATTGCTGTCAATGTAGGTATTTGACAGTTAGATGTACTATCCTTATGCTATTAATTTGGCTCTTGAATATGGTTAGAAAATACAATTTTAGAGGCTCCATTAGTAAAACAGTTCAAATTTGTTCATTTTTTAATGACACATTAATACTAAGCAAAGACAGAATAGCCTTAATAAAGAAATTAATAGAAGTATTAGGATTAACTGACCTATTACTTAAATAGCAAAATATATGAAAAAAAAAAAAAAGATTTAGTAGCAGTTGTAGTGATTATCTTATAGTTAAATAACTTTAAATTTAAAACCGCTGATAATTTTTCATATTTAAGTTTGCTTATGAACACTTCAAATGCTATTTCTGAAGAAATTTATATGAAGAAACCTGAAGAGAATTTGATGCTATTTCTTGTATCTACACCTATCAGAAAAATAAATCGATCTTTACAGCTGTTAAACTAAAAATTATCACAAATAATATTTCTTATGTTAACTTCTGATGCAAAACTTGAACTATGATACAAAAAATATTAATAGTTTAATAATTCTTGAATGAAAACTTAGCAAGGTCCAACAAATTAATACTTAATTGACCATTGCAATTAAGTATTAATTGTTGAAGAATAAGAACTAATAAAGAATTAATGGTTCGTATCAAACATAAAAACAATTAAATTCATCTAAACACAAAGATTCATGGTTCTGATGCTCGAGATATCACCCAACAACCAAGCTTTTAAGAGACCCGAGTACAATAGAGATAGAATAAAGAAAAAATGGACTCTGCCCTTATGAACCTAAAACTTTAAAAAATTCCACTTAGAAAAATCAAGGCCAGACAGCTGTCTGGGAAGACATTGTGTTGCAAGCTAAAGCCCACACTCATCTAATGCTGATAAAGAAATCTTTCTTTTCATCTTGCATTGTTAAATTATTTTCTGATTTTTCTCTCTTTATAGTTAGAACAGTATATTGTACTATTTACAGCTCGGGCTTCATTATCTTAAAATCACCAGAGTGCTTAACAGTTCGAAAAAAAATATTTTTATTATGATGATAATGTGTTAAGAGAATTGAAAATGCATTTTTGTAGAAGTGAATTTTCAAGAAAATTAAGATAAATTATCAATTAAGTTTTATCTCAAAATTAAAAACTGGAACTTAGAATTAATCAATTATATAAAATGATTTTCTTTACAGAAATTCAATTTGTTTTATAATTTAAACAAAGTGCTTTCCACGCCAATATTATAAAGTTGCAAAAGATTATTAAAAATTGTAATTTTTGAAAAATGCAATGTGTTTTTATTCCAACTAATTTGTTTATTTATAATAAACATGTTAAAAGAAATTTCCATTTAATATGATATTATGTTGTATGAACAGTTGATAAGCACCAAATTCATTATCTATTCTTATCTTATTGTTTAATAAAACTGAATATATAATTAAAATATACCTACCATTGCTATGAATAACTAAATTCAGTGATTATTTTTTCTTCATTTGTTTAATGACTGATAATGAATTATTTGATTGACAATTATTGATTGGTATTGCATTAATACATTTAATTTATTATTAATTATTTGCTTACAGTACGACCTCTTGCTACCGCAGGCCAACAAGTGCGGTTACAAACATCAACTGTTACCATTCCAGGATTGGGCACTGTAGTTCAACCTGGTGCTACATCAACTACTACACAAGTAGCTGTTGCATCTAATCAAGCTCAGGTTTCTGGTCAACCTAATAAAATATTATTACCTTCTAATCCAGTAAAAGTTACTGCCTCAGAAGCAAAGCAAATACTTGCAAGCCCTACTAAAGTTGTAACTGTTACCAATAAAGGAGATGGCACTACATCGCAACAATTTGTTTTGACAAATGCTATCAAACAACAAAGTATGTTTTCTGTTTAGTAAAATTCATTATACCCATGTTCTGCAAAATTTTTTTATTTATAAAGTATTGGGTATAAAGTAATCAGATTGAAAAATATACTAAAAAGAATGTGATAATATATTAAAAAGATATTATACTAGTCTTTCCTAATTACTTACTACATATTATATTAAATTCCATAAAATTGTTCCTCCATATTTTACTTTTAAAATCAACTTGTCTCAAAATTATTTTAAAAGTACATTCTTGTTCGAAAAATTTTGAGATTATATTTTTGTAGCTTTTTACTGCATAAAATCATGTATGCTATATTCTAAGATTAATACTTAAAATTTAAGTGTGAAAATTGTGTAAAAATGTGGGTACTTTTAATTTATTGCTATCATGATCAAAAAAGAATATATTACCTTAAAAAAATTATAATCTATACCAGGGTTGTTTAATCGTAAACCCTATTTTTAATTTCTATGCCATCTGTAATTTGTCAGTAACTTATGTGACTAACAAGAATCCATGTAAATATAAAATAGATGTGTTTCCTACTATAAATGTATGTGTGTGCATGCAAATAGTATAATATTAGTGAAAACATTGAATGAGCAAAAATGAAGTTTTGTGGTTGTAATTAAACTTTTTTTTTTTTTTTTTTTTTTTTTTTTTTTTTTTGTAAATGGAGAATTGAATTCAATGTAAAATATTTATTTTAAAATTAGATTAAGTTTAATAAAAAAAACATGTAGAAGATGTCACAAATGTTATCTAAAATTGCTGAAATTTCAAAGTAACTACATTTTAAAATTATTATTAAACAACTATAAATAAGCAAAATTATTAAAAGTATTTGTAAATATTACTGCTTGAATATATTATATACCAATAATTATATATGAATATTATATACCAATAATTATATATGAATAATTATATTATATACCAATAATTATATATGAATA
>JAPDSC010110146.1:0-17644 GCA_026290005.1 Latrodectus geometricus | reverse complement strand
ATTATATATGAATAATTATATTATATACCAATAATTATATATGAATATATTATATACCAATATGTATATCATAAGTTTACTTTATAATACACAGATTGGTTTTAAATTGTCTAAATTTGCTTGGTTCTTAAAAATTTACAATTCATTACTGTTATTTTAAAATTTTAAACTACATGTTTATTTCGTGATATAATGCGGAATTGAAGAATATTTAGCTATAGATCAAAAGATAAAAATAATCCTTCATACTGTATAAGTCCTTAAAATATATTCATAAGATTAGAGTTCTGACAAGTGACCTTGATACGTGCCCATAACATTTGGACTCAGTTTAATAAGTTTGTAATTTAAACTATCAATCCAAATTATTTTTATTTAGTCTTATGAAGGAATTAATTCAATTTATTAGTAAATAATAGTTTAAAAGTAATAAATAAGAAATGGTCTCTAATAAGAATTTTTTTAAACACTTTAGTTAAAAATCATTTTTAAATAGGCTTAATTTTTAGCCCTCTCTATTTTTAAATTTCGATTTATATGTTTAATTTCTTTCTTATAAAACTTGTATATTCTCATATTTCAGTTGTTAGGCAAGCATTAATGAATCAACATGCATCTCCAGAAATACAACAAAAACTGTTAGCTATGCAGCGACACCAACAGCAACAAATGCATAAGCAATTAGAGGCTGAAGGTAAAACACCTTCAACACCTATCAAACTTTCTAGTCCTCTAACATCCGTGCTGATTGATAAAAATAAAACCAAAGTCTTAACCCCAGAACAAAGAGAAGACACCCAAAGGTAATTCTTTATATGTATATAAAAATTAATAAATGAAATTAAACATTGAAATACATGCGTTTGTGGGGTGAAGGTAGTACACTTATTAGGTGCCCAGCTGTGCAAAATGCTATCATTTTTTCCTCTTGTTGTGCCAAAAGCTCTAAATATACTAAAAATAGCCGTAAAGAGGGAAAGCATATTGAAACATATAGTAAGCATGTGAATAATATCTTTTGTTTAATTTTTTAATGGAATTAATTTCTTAAGTATCTTGTTTTAATATATTTCTCATATTTATGAAATTTTAAAAGTTTGATAAATTTTTTTATAAAACAGTATAAGATATAGAAAAAAATCTTAAATCTATTGTCTTTTATATTCCTAATAATCGCTAAATTGAGTTTTTTATAAAAGGTTTGCAAAGCATTGGTTTTTTTATGAATTATTACCTATTACAAACAAGGATGTTCATGTTAATGCAATTATTTAAACTGTGCCAAAACCATAATACTGATACTTAAGTATTGATCTTATTCAGTAATCAAATGCCTAGTGAAGGAAAGATTTAATCTTCATTCAAATATCAATATTTTTTGGGGGAATCTTTTGTTTAATAATGAAATTTAATGTTTTATTCATATAATATTGTTTGTTTTCAATTGTATTGTTTTTTACTTCAGCAGTCATATTGTCCTGCTCATTTTAATCTGCTTACATTGTTGGCAAGAACATTACATTTATTTTTATGTATTTTGCAAATAATATTACTTTTCTTTTGATGGTAGAATCTGTATCCATTATCATTGGCTTATGTTTTCAAAAATGCTGATTACAATGAATGATAAAATGACATTAAGATGAATTTTTTTTACTATGAACTTAATGTTTATTTTAATGCTATAATTTATTTTTTCAATGAAAAATCATGAATATTTATTCCTAACTTTCATTAAATATTTGAAGAGTTAGCAATGTATTGTGTTGTTATTTTTAAATTGTTTAATTTTACATTATGTTGTGTTCAATATTCTATTACAGTCATTAATTGTATTAAAATGTTATGACTCCTTTGTGTGAATTTTAAGTTAGTTATTCTATTTTTTTAAATGGGGTATATAATTAAAAATAAATAATAGATTTATTTATGTTTAAATTTATGAAATTTAAAAATTTTACTATTAATTATAGGTCATCAATATGTCAAGTTGTACTTAAAGGGCTTGTGGATCGTGTGGAAAGGGAAGAAAAGAATTCTCAGCGAAAGCAAAAAGTGAAAGAAACTGCTGAAGAAAGAAAAGTCAGGGCAAGCAATGCAAAACTTCAAACATTACTAGTTAAACATACTGAATTACTTAGAAGAGACATCCTGAAAAAGAGAGCTTTAATGGAAAAGGAAATTCAGGTTGAGATACAGGTATTTTTTAATATTTAGTCGATTTGTTATTTTAGACAATACAAACAATTCCTCAGTATTAGCAATTTAATTACTAGTTATCAACATAATTTAAAGCTTTAAGAATTTAAAGATTATATACACATTTATTAATATTAATATTAAAATATAGAGTTTTGCTTAAATGCATGATTTCCAACTTGTGTGGTATTCAATTGAATTGTAATATCATACAAATATGCAGTAAAATCGCATAAATTTATGCTTTTTTTAAAATTAAATTGAAATTATTAGTTTTCTCTCTAATCTCTTGAACATGTCCAGTTAGTGTTCATAAAATATGTATAGCTTTAAGATTTATATTATATATTTAAAATGGCCTCACATTCTTGAAATTAAATGGAAATGATTTAATTTTAAAATTCATATCTACTTTTAATAATATGTATGACTGGTAAGAAATCAATTGATAAAGGATTATTCAAAAAATATATATATCCCTTTAAAAATTGATTTTTCATTATATATGTTGGAAGCAATTCATCCACATCTGCACCATTTTTATTGCTGAACTCCCCTTATTTAAAATATACCCAATAGAAGTTGTTAAAGTTAAATATAATTTTTCTATTTGAATGGGTTTGTTTGTAAAGGAATTAGGATAGTAAAATTTATATAATAGAAAATTTTACATTTTTTTCTCTTTGAATGGGTTTGTTTGTAAAGGAATTAGGATTGTAAAATTTATATAATAGAAAATTTCACATTTTTTACAACAATTTTCTACTTTATAGATTAGAATTATTTTACAAACAGGCATTGTGCATTTTTCAACTTTTTTTTTTTTTATTTAACTGTAAAAAAAAATTGTCATCTTTAAACAATCTATTCAAATTTACTGAAGCAATTAAAAAACATTAAGTATAAATTTTGATATACCACTTTATAGTTAAATAGAATTCTTATTTCTAAAAATTCTACTTTTGTTAATTATTTCCTTAGAATTCATGTGTGTTCGTTATAATTACTTTTGTTTTATTATTCATTGTTTATGAGTTTATTGGTTACACAATAAGCACACACACACACCCGTGTTTTTTCTACATGGTATAGAAACTAATTTATGTTTGTATACGCCTTTTGCTTTTTGTTTATGTTAACTTGTGTTTTTTTTATTTGTTAACGTTTTTTTTTTATTCCTTATTAAAAAAAAAAAAGCATAAATATGCTTTATGTGTTAGTGCTGGAAAAATATAAGATCTTAAAAATTTAAATGTTGGGTAGTATGTACATGAAATTGTAATTTTTTGTTTAATGTATATTATGTTATTCTTAATAAATTTTTTATAATTGAGTATTTTTCTGTAATTATATATATCAATGAATAATATTGACTTCAACCTCATTGTTTTAAAAGACCACAGGAAAGAGCTTGATAAACACATTTAAGCTTTGTGTAATATTTTATTATTTATAATTTTCTGTTTATATATAATACAAATCAATTTTAGTTGTAGAATGATCCACTATTCTAATTCTATAACTTATTTATTTGACTTGTTCTAGGCTGAAGTGCAAGCTGAAATAAAAAAAAGAGAGGCAATTACTACTGCCATACCTCCTCAAGCTATTACACCTCAAGCTCCTGTAGTGCAACAGAAGGTGGTTAAAGTTGTTAAAAATACACCTAAACAACAACCAGTGAAGGCAGTTAAACCACCTCCTAAAGCATCACCAAAGCAAGTGACTAAACCTATTCAAAATAAAGTTCAAAAGATCGAGAAAGAAGTAAAAGAAGAAAAGACTCCTGCCAAGCAAGCTCCTAAAAAACGAAAATCACAGTCTGATGATACCAATAGTGGTGTTGAACAAAATACTAAGCCCGCTAAAAGACAAAAATCATCTGTTTCTATTACAAAACCTGTTGACCACAAAGCTCTGGACCAAAGAAAGCTGTATTGTGTTTGCAAAAAGCCATATGACAGCAAGCGGTATTAATATTTAAATTTTATTATTTAGCAACTCAAATCAAATTATATTAAGGATTATCAAATGTCTTAATTTAGATATTTTTTAATTATGTTCATAGCCTATTTAATTCATTTTATTAGTATATTTGTTTTCTTTCAGTTTTTCTAAGTTTATTAATTTTTTTATAGTATTTTAAATAAGATATACTGATTTGATCTTATAAAATTGTTTGTTATGAAAAGTATTCAATTTTTTATATTTTCACAGTGCTCCCTAGATACCTTTAAAACTTACTAAAACCAGATATTTCTCTTTAAAAGTAGGCAATCCGAGTTTTTTTAAAAATTGTTTCCACTTTTTTTCCTCCTCCAATCATTACTGGGTTTTTTTTTTTTTAAATACTATAAGAGATAACATCAGGGTGCAATATCAGTCATGGGTATGGTTTATTAAAACACTCCCATCAGATTGCCCAGCTGGTAGCCAAATAGTTTATGCTCTTGCCTTCAGTTCAGCCGTTCTTGAGTTTGGAATTCACTTGAATCTGTAGGTCCCAGTCTAATTAGCCCTCATGTGTAAAAAGTGACCATTGAGTGGCAAACCAAACCAACTAACACCAAATGATTACATTACTTAAAATTCTACCAATTAGGAAGATGTTTGTAACTTCATTTTGTCTGTAATTGTATAATTGATTTAAGTTTATAAAGTTTAGAAAATTATTGGTTAAAATTTTAAGTAAATGCATCCTTCTAAAAATATAGAGACTCTTGTGAATATTGGATATACAATCCATCTTCATCCTTGTTTCAGTTTCTGGAGTTATGCTTTTTGAAAATGTTCCTTGATAAAAAGTTAAAATTTATTTATAAAAGGAATTATAGTAATTATACATGATTGGAATTTGAAACTTTCTCATAGAAGTGAAATTTGTATAATAATGATGGAAAATATTAGATTTTACAAAATTACTAAATTCTGAAAGGAATTGTCATTTTGCAAATAAAAACATGCTAGCTGCAAATTCTCTTAAATTGCAATGTTTTTATTGATCTAGAGTTCATTAATTCTGGAAGTTGAAAATCATGTCCTTCTTTATTTATTGTCATACCATTAAAAAAATTGTAAATGGCTTGAGTTTTTGATACAAAGTATTTGTCTGAATTTTCGCTTCTTGATTTGAACTTCTTGGTTGAAGCCAGAAAAGATGAAATCATTTACATCATTGAGTTTGTAAATGATTCTTAGGGTGATAAAGTGTAATTCTTGGTAATAAAAATTAATTTGATTCCTAGATGTTTAACCAAATGGATATGTTTGATGAACTATATCATTCCTGCTAAATTTTCAGGAAAGTATTCTTCCTATATCCTAGGTGTAAGAAATACGGTAATAAAAAATACTACTAAAGTTCTTTTCCTTTTGGAACATTTTCAACAGTGTCAGATAATTTAGTTGAGTAAAATTGTTATTTATATTCAATACCTGGTAAGCACAAAGAATGTATCAAAATTTTCCAGAGAATAATTTTATGAGCATTTACTTTATAAAGGTAATTATGTAAAGAAATTAATTTTTTTAATTGCATAATTCTTAACTAATTCCGCTTGTATTATTTTCAACCGTTCATTATATTTATTGGTATGAGTAATTTCCTTTTACTTGGTTCCTTTTTAAAAATGTCTGATTTAGTATAAGAATAACCAAGTCATTTGTCCTTTCACCACTTTTTTGTGTTGGAGTGTGTATTTTTAAAATAAATAGAATATTTAATATGTTGGAACAGGAAGGCTTATTTTGAACTTTTTATTTGTATTTCTAAATTAAACTTTTTCTAAATTTTAGTTGCTGTATGCTCTTTTATATTGATAGCAGTGAATTTCATTCATTAATACAGTTTGTTATGACTAATTTGTAAGAGTATGACAAATTAAGTGTATAACTTATTTTATAGATTCATGGTTGGGTGTGATATGTGTTCCAACTGGTTCCATGTAGAATGTATTGGACTGACAGAAGTTAAAGCAAAGTCAATGTCTAGATACGTTTGCAATGATTGTACAAAAGCAACTGAATCTGCTGCTGAAGAGTTGTATTGTCTATGTCGCTCACCTTATGATGAATCTCAGTATGTATTGCTTAGATTTTACATAGTGTTTACATTTGAGATATTTATATTTACTATTATCATATTTTGCTTAATAGCTTTAAAATATAAACTAATCTTTGTTGTGCTTCATAAATGTTTAATCTTGTTTATAAATAAATGCTTTGAATTATAGAAGTTTTAGAGAAAAGACATCAAAATTTTTTTAAAGAAATTTTGATTGGTGTAATTGATATTTTATTATATGCACAAGCATATTAATCGTGAAAACATATTATCTCTTTATTAGATACAGATGAGTTGATTAAAATTACTGCATCAAAATTTTGTTTAAACAATAAACTTATTTGTGGGATATTGAGATACACTTAATGAGTAATATAAGGAATGATAAAATAATTTATACATAAAAAAAATTTTTTTTTTTTTTTTTTTTTTTTTTTTTTTTTGCATTAAGATTATTTTTACTAAGCAATAAAAATTTTTAATTAGCTATTGCAGATAATTTGTAGCCTAATATATTTTAATTATTATAAACTTGTGCTATTACTTTCCATTATAAATTATTATTCATTAAAAGATTTCTATCACAATTCATAACTTGAGATGTTAGCTTATGATGATCAAAGTAGATAATACACTGAATATTTAATTGTCTTATAGGATCAAAGAATCATGGCAACATAAGCTAATTTTGAATTACTTGTCTTCATAAAGTTATGTCTTCCTTTTTTATAAAACGTTTTAAATAAAGATTTGTAAATTTTTATTTTGTTCATTAATGTAATAGTATAATTATTACATATATATTAAAGCAGTTTTTTAAAATAATCTTTTAAAGATTTTACATCTGCTGTGATCGGTGCCAAGATTGGTTTCATGGTCGATGTGTTGGTGTTCTCCAAAGTGAAGCTGACTCTATTGATGAATATATCTGTCCTAATTGTCAAAGCAATACTGATATTAATCATGCAAATTTGAAGTTATTAGAAGGAAAAGATTATGATAACATCAGGCGTTTATTAAAGACTTTAATGGTGATTTTTATTATAAATATTTTTACAAACTCTTGTTATGCATATTTATATTCTTAGTCGTTAATTATTTTGATTATTCATACACTTTTTCTCATCAGTTCTTTAAAAAAATATATGCACTTTTATAAAAGTATATTTAAATTTTGTATTAGTCTTATCTATAAATTTAAACAATTATTATTCAGAAAAAATGCATAAAATTTTATTTTTTAAACCATTTATTAAACTACTTAACTGAGCTTAAAATATTTCTGCAGTAGAAATTTCTATCTTGATTGTACCATTTATTTCTTTTGATGTCAATTTTAAATGCTTGTTTTGAGCTCTTTCATTATTGTGAATGAAAAGCCTTGTTAGGATTATTTTTAAAAATTAAAGTTTAAAGTAATGTATTTTCCTATATATGTGATTGGTAACAATTTTTCTGAGAAATAGTCGGAAATATAAACTGCTGATAATGTGGGTGTCACATAAAATAATAATAATAATAATAAAAAAATAATAAAAACACAGTATTATTAAAAATGCAATAAATTATACAGGAAAAACATATATCTGATTGGATCCACCTCATCACAAAGTGTGATAAACTAGTTGAAAACACTGAATTAGTCAAAAGCTGTAATTCTGAGAAACTTTTAATAAAACTTAATAATAATTTGCCTGCCCTATAGCTTTTAGTTTAAAATGTGCTCTGTAACTTAAATGTTTTCGCTTCTACATGACATATACAAATTTTAATATTTTCACAATGTAGCAGCTTGTTTCAAGACAAAATGATGTTAGCAATTGCAACTGTAATATCTTTCCGAGGAACCGAATTCCTTCTTGAACATAATTGGACGAAGTTGATTATAGCTGAAATAATTCAGCTGAGTCATGTCATTTTATTTTATGAAACTTAAATATCTTTTTTTTTCTTCTAAACTTTATAATAAGCTTTGCTGATGGGAAATGCTTTTCATTAGTTTATCTGAATCAGAATATAATATGCATAATGAAATTATAAACATTTTTAATACGTAACCCACAGAATATATACGGGCAAAAACAGTATGCAAAAAATATTGTTTCATAGCTCTTGTTTAAATACATTTAGTATCTGCCCTTGAAAACTTGTTATTTTTTTAGTGTGATATGTTTTTCACCTATTATAATTGTGTTAATAAATATTTTAGACACACAAGCATGCTTGGCCTTTTATGAAACCTGTGGATCCATTAGAAGCTCCAGATTATTATAAAGTTATAAAAGAACCTATGGGTATGTTAAAAACATTTTATTTTGTTGTGATCTGTGCAGTTAATTTTTAAATAGAGTTAAATTGTTTCAGGGAATTAATTTTTTTCCTTTGTAATTTGTTTTTTATTTTGCAGATCTTAAAACTGTTGAGCAACGGTTGAACTCACATACCTATAAGAAACTGGCTGATTTTATCGGTGATATGACCAAAATATTTGATAACTGCAGATATTATAATCCAAGGTCTTCTCCATTCTACAACTGTGCAGAAATGTTGGAATCCTTCTTTGTACAAAAAATAAAACTTTTTAGAGAAAGTATAACATGAAAATTCGGTTTATTTAAATGTGTGGCGATCCTGCCATCTAAGAAAACAAATCTGCTTCAGTTGCACTTGTAAATAATATGAGAATGATGTTCCAACAGGATCAAGTATTCTTCCCCACCTGTGCATATGTTTAGCCATAATAATTGAATATTTGAGTGGCTTGAAGAAATATTTTCCAGTATATTAAAGTTCAAATGTCATTTTAGTAGTCATGCATCATTTTGGGCTCTTCCTACTTTCAAGAAAGACAAAAAAGAAAAAGTATTTTATATCCAGAGTGGTTTAAATGAGTTGTATCATGTTAATCTGAGTTGCTGGTCATATTTAAAACAATGATGTATATATAAATATTAAAGCAAGAGTAAGTGGTCTTAGAGCATTTTAGGAGCCCAAATCGCCATTGCACTTGTATTATATTGTTATTATTGGTGGACTAAAGATTTTAAGCTTGAATTTTATGACTAACTTTTTGTACTATCTATGCAATATCATCAGAGAATGCAAGAACGACATTGATTCATTGTAATTTAACAATTTCCGTTTTTTAGGAAATCATTGTAAGTTGTGTAACTTATAAATAAATCAAATAAAATAAGGTTGCAGTTTAAACTGTAATAATTACTAATTTCAGTGTTTTTTACAAATGAAATATGTTAGTTTATTGTATTGTAGTTTAGTCATAGGTTCACTTTTCACTTCACATTAAGAAAAGAAACAAAAAAAAAATGCACTTTTTAGTTTAAAAAATAAATGCTCAGTATTTTTTTTAATATTTGTGAAAGTTTAACTATTCCATTATAATTTATTTTCTGTTCTTTTCTTATTAGTACCATGTAAAATTTATATTGTTTACTTCTGTCTTTTATGAAACTTACGTTCATAGTTATAATTGATCAACTTAGAAGTTAGATTTAAATTGATAAAAAATACTTTTTCATATTTTATTTTACTAATTTTTTGTAGATGTTTGATTTTTCTTTCCCATTTAGATGTTGAATATTATAACTTGTTTTGCGGTGTTTCATTTTGTTTTATTTATGTATTGTTAATGGAACTAATTGTAAGAAACAAATTTCATAATAAATTATCATGAATGAAGTGTGAAATATATATTTTTTATTCATAGTTATGCTTTTATATTGTACTTTAAAAGATTTTTATACTAAATTTTATTTTGTGTCTATATTGACACTTTACTAATACCTAATCTAAATTAGAAATATAGATCAATTTAATAAGTTTACAAAACCTATTTCAAGTTTGTTTATATTTTTATGATATAGTGCTTCTAAAGCATTTTCACATTTAACATTAAAATACTAAATTAAGTTTTTCTTTTTTTTATTATTATTAAAATCAAAAGTTTTTTTAGCTTCATTTGATACAGTCTAGTAGTTGTAGAATATGTTAAATCTGATAACTTGGTGATCAACATATATTGTTAATTTAATATGATTATGTAATATTTTTGTCCCTAATGTGCATTGAATTTAAATTTATTATTTCAAAATAAAATGGGTAATTTTCATTAACATTTAATGCAAATTTTTGTCTTTTTCATAAAATCAATGTTAATTAAAGAAATGTGGCGCATTGACCTTGTAGAAAAATCACAATAGTATGCAATAAAAAATTAAAATTTATCTTTATCTGTCTTGCAAATTCTTTCTTATAATTTGAATTTAAAACTAACATAATATGTATATTAATATCATTTAAGGTATTTTAGTAATTAGGTTAAATTAATGCAAATCATTAGCTCTTGATCACTGCAAACCTTTGAAATAAATTTATTAATGATTACTAAAGAATGAAATATTTTTGGTTGTAGAAGGGTAAATACTTCTAGTTTCAGAATTATTTTAATGCACTTTACTTTAAAAATTAAATATTTAATTATATTTATCTAAATCTAAAATAATGGTAAACAAAAAATCTATTTTGTTTTATTAACGAGAAATATAAATTTTTTCCTCTAATATCTTTAATGAAAAACCTCCATTATTCGATAAGTAAATGTTCTTTAAAAGCAAAAAATATACATTTGTACAACGAATAAAAATTGTTATAGTTTTATCTTAAACTTATTTCTCTTAATTTAATTCTGAGATTATTTGGAAATAACTTATCTAGATTAAAAATTTTGTTTCACTGAGACATAAGAGCATATAGATTTTTATTTAAATTCTAAAAATCTGCTTTCTATATCTTGATAATTATTTCCAAAATCCATTGGATTGTTGGAAATAATTATTTTCACAAATGACATCAATCTTCTTTAATTCTACCCTATTGTCATTTGCATTTAAAAAAAATATTCCAATTAATCTGTCACAATGTTTATTGTTCTTTAAATTTTTCTTAAAGTTTAAAAACTTGGTGTTAGTTGAGGAGTAATAAAGCTTAGCAAACTTAAGTAACCAATGTGATTTCCTAATAACTATGCAATTTTCCTAGTTGCCTTGCCACCTAGTGTCTGTCAAGCCTTATGAAATCTGCATTTGTATAAATTTATAGATTTTATGTTAAATTCTTTGAAAGATTTTTAAATCTGTATAGCAATACTAGTTTTACAAAAAAATGAATATCATGAAATTGTATAAAAAAAAATATTGATTTTTATCCAGTTTCTTTTTGTAAAATTTATTGCTTATTTCATTGTTAAATTAATGAAATATTTTGTGATAAGTGAACCTATCTGTAGATTAGATCTGAGATTATTGCTGCTTGTTTGTAAATATATATATACTATGCACTATTAAATTTTCATTGTATATTTTCCATTTCATTAGCAATCACAACTGTTATATTTAATTGTATTAAAATTTAATTTGTCATGAACTATTCTTGTTTAACTGTACAAATTCACATGATTCTCTCCCCATAATTGATAATAAGATTCTATGAATTTTTCGATAAGATCTTTGATTGTACAAACATTTATTTGTAGTTTATCAATTATATCCCTAGTTTGAAAAATCTATTTATAACTTGTACCAAATGTTATCAATTAGTTTTTATGTGATTATAAAATAATTTATAGATTTCCTTCTCTTGTAAAACAGCTGTTTCATAATGAAACTGCTTTTATTAAGAATGGGTCACTAAAATTCAAACAGCATAAATATTAATATCACTTTATTTATAAATATTTGTACAATGTCAGAAATTGACTCTTGAAAAATTAAGGAAATTTTTTTAATACATTTGCATAAGTAAGTTTTTTCTTAAGGAAATTTCTTTCATTGTAACTCTTTAGAAATTTTTACTAAATTATATCCATTAGTAGTTTTGCTAGAAGATAGAAAAAGAATTTATATAAAATTTTAGAAATGCCACTTATAATTTTGAATTTTCATTTCCATTTTTAATTTTGCTTATTTCTGTCCTTTTTTTAAAATCTTAAAAAGGCAAAATATTATTTGTATACTTCACATTTATTTGTTTAAGTAAAGAGTAGAAATGTTTAGAAAAAAAATGAATTTATCTATACTTAGGAACTAATATAAATAAGGTTTAATTGAAAATAATATTAAAGTTAAATTTTTAAAACAGTAGTTGTTTGTGATTCAGCTATTTATGTTGCAATTAACTATATTTTGCTTTTAAAAATTTTTCTTTATCACATGAAATTTACTTTTATGAACATTTAGATTATCATGAATTTCTAAATTTTAAGTAGTTAATTGGTTCTTAAGAGAAATATAAGTTTGCATTGAAATCCAATCAATATATTTCTAGTGTGACAAAAGATGTATTATTTTCAATCTTCATTGCAAACTATTTGTAAATATTTTCTTGCATCATATCCATGTTTTCTTTTAATTTGTTATTTCTTTAGTTAGTGTATCTTATAAAAATTGTGAAAAATGATTTATTATAATAATAAATTATTTATAATTCAATTGAAAAATAGTATTTCATTTCTTCAAAATGAAATTTGTTCGACCTCACAATCATTGTAAATAATTTAAACATTTTTTTTTCCTCATCATCATATATTCTCTAGTTTAAATTTTTGTTAGGAATTAAAAGTAGTTTGTGATGCGATTTTCACGGAGGGGAGAGAAAATTGTCTAATATTTTTGTATATTGTACATATTTTTTTTAAATATCATGTTTTGAATTTATTTTAATTTTAAGCATAAGTGTACAAATGAGGTAATTTAACATTATGGCATCAAATTCTACACGTCACCCTGTATAGTTCCATTTATCAATATAGCAATATTGTACAAAAAATTTTTTAAAAAAATATGCCATTTTTTTTTTAAATTAAATGAATATTTGTTCTATTGTATCATTTATAAATGATTTCTAAAAAAGAAATATATTTATTTGACCAGATATTTATTATAAAAAGGCATTTGGAAAAATGATTGCATTTTCTTATTTTACAAACTTTGTGCTTTGTAAATAGTGCTACTTAAAACTAAAGCTTACAACTTCTGTACCATCCATTCATGGGTACCATCACCATTATTGTAGATAGTGTCAGAGAACAGTGCTGTGTGCATGTGTTTGTCATTTGTATTTCAGTTATTAAAAAGGGTATATCAATATGTTCGCTGCAGTGTTTTATTTTAAATTATGACATTCTAATATTTAACAACCCCTTAAATAAAAAATAAAAAAAAAAGAAATTAAATATTTTTCTTCTCTTGTATATTGTGTGAGATTTTTTATTACTTTTCAATTTTCTCTTTAATATGAGAAATCTTTAATTTTTAGATTACAATTCTAAAGGTATTAGTCACCTTTTCTTATGCAACAATTAAACTTTGTTCTCTTGTTCACTAAATTTCTTATAAAATAAACAGTGGTCAAAGAAAAATATGTTACCTTTCTCCTTTCTTGATAGATTTATGACTACAACTTTTTAAAAAATAATAATCGACCATAAAAATTCTTATGAATATTTCAATATGGAATAGATTCAAGGATGAAAAAGTTACCCTTAAAAAGTAATTAATATCTAGTTTTAAAGATAGTTAAATTACAGTTTGCCATTATAGTTAATTCAAACTAAAATATACTATCTATTATATCCTAGTTTTTCCATTGTGTATGTAGATCTCAGTCTAATTAGTTGTGTACAAAAAAATCTATAATTATTTATTAGGCTTACATTTAAATATATATTAAATTTTACCTACATTTTATGTGCTAAAGAGATTAGATGCATAATAAAATTAGAGGTTACTTTGAAGTAAAGAAAATATTGTGGTGTGTTTTTTGTTGCATAAAAAAGTTTGATAGTTTAATTTTGAATATGTATTTATCTCTTTAAGCAATTTCATCTGTATGAGGAGTTGCTTATAATTTCTTATTTTAATCGGAATCACTCATAAGCAAGATTTGCAAATATTTTGTACTTCTTATGGTTGGACTCAAAAATATTCTGAATTGATTTTTGATGTACCATCTTTCATCAAATTAGAATGCTTGTCTAAAGCTGCTTACTATTTCTAGTTTCATAAAAAATTTCTAATTAGAAAAAGCATATTTTTCAATTTCTGGCAAGAAATGAAATTGGTAAGATCAATATTAAATGACTTCTTTTAATATTTTTCTAAATAAATTGATTAAACAATATTTGTGCATTTTTTTTTATTATTTAATAGTTGCATCCAACATATTAGTACCAAAATTAACATATTTTATACTTGGAGATAAGGTCATTTATTAAAATATTTTGGGTATTCTGTCATGTTGCATAAATTTTGGATTAGAAAAAATGCCACTTGTCTTGGGTAACTAGGTGGAAATTGATATATATTTGAAACATTGATCCTGTTAATTAAATAATATTAAAAGTGTAAAAGTCAAGGCTTATTTCAGTTTGCTTTTTAATTCTACTGCAAATTTTTATTTTATAGGTAGATGTAAAGTCAAATAGGTTTACTATCTATTTGAAAGATCGGTTGCTTCTTTTATTCCGAACATATACTTTCAGAAATTAATTGGCAAAATGTAAGAAAAATCCATTTTTTGATATTTATTTACATTAGAAACTTATTTTATAAGACCATGGTTAACTTAAAGCCTATGCAATCGTAAAATCAGAATATAATAGTTCTAATCATATCGGATCTCTGTCATAAATAAATGTTATCATAGACGGTGATTGGAACAAATATTTTTCTTTGTGATACTAATAGTACTCCATTAGAATACATAAGTACACATTCATAAAATTTACTCGGCAGAAATGTTGCTAAGTAGTTTCAGAAAATTTTTCTTTGGGAATAATAATCATTTGATATGAATATAAGTACATAAATAGGATGCTTTAAAATGTACAACACAGATTTCCATTACATCGTAGCAACTAATGATAAGCAGTGAATTTTGAAGAACAATTTCCATTGTTCTTCAAAATTCACTGCTTATCATTAGTCATGTATACATTAATATGGTTGATGCCATGTTATGTTCTCTCAATTTTACAAATGCTCAAACATCTGCATTATTTTAAATAGATGTACTAATCTTACTGGCATTTTAGAATAACATGGAAATTAAATTCCAAATTTATCCCACATTTTCATTGTTTATATACCGTTAAAAGAAATAAAATTTTCTAATTTATGGCTACATATAAAAATTTTAAGGTGCGAAAATAGAGTGGTTATAAATATTGAGGAAAACCGATTTCTGTTGGCAACAGTGCTTTGAATGTTGGCATTTCTTCCATTCGCCAAGCGCTCCAACAACCCCAAAAGCCTATAAATAAACAAAAACTCAAGTTAGCAGTAGTCATATTCGTTATTACTTTGTATTTTTGATGAACTCATGTATTCGAATTTCAATGTAACAGCAAGTTTCTTTGTAAGTAGTAATAAATAGAAAATGAATTTTTCCGACTAATTTGCAGTAGAATTCTTGACTTTTTACACTTCAATGTTTCTAACAGAATCCTACATACGAAAGTAAAGAACGGAATAGCTTTCAATTGATCAATTAATTTGCTTCCCATTCGCTAGCCACCGTCCCATATTATCACTATAAAATTATTTATCACCGTTGTTGACAAACTTCTTAAAAAATCAATGAACTCTTATCAACAATGAAAACTACAGTAGGTATTCTTCTTTACGAACCACTAATTTCTGAATTATTGAGTAGTTGCATATGAGCAATGATTATTTTAATTCCCATTTATGAATTAAAATTTAGCAAACTTATTAGTTTATATTTTGTCTCAACTTTACATCTATGCGTGGTTGAGACACTTTTTTTTATTGGAAAATATTTCATCTTTGTAATAGTTGGTAATTGACTGCTTTGCTGGTGTTGAAATCCAGGATCTTTTCAAGTATTCCATGTGGAATTTCTTCTACCATATTTAACACTCCTCTCACAGCTCACACATCAAAATATATAATCAGCAGCTTCACGTGAAAATATCTTGAGGTACTTTTTCAAAGTGATCATTCCTTGGAATCACCTTATAACTATTTATTGACTTTCTAGGCGCAAATCGCTTGTAAGATTATGCTTGGAATGATATAGTATCGATATTTCTAGGTCAATTTGACATTCAAGCTTTATTATAACCGTAACTGAAGAAAGCTAAGAATATTTTCCTGGCGACATTAATCAAAATAAGTATATTTCGATGAAGTACTCAAATTTTCATTTGAGACGTGATTCATACAGAAAATCAGATGATTAAAAGATTTAATTCTAAATCTTTTTTTCAAATGAAGTTCATTTTAACTGATTTTTTCTCTTAATGAAAATAAATTTCCAGGTTCTAAACAGAAAGAAAACGATTAGACTGGGAAAATAAAGAACATTTATTTCATGAGTTGAGTGGATGAGTGACTCATTCATGAATTTTAACACAAATTTACTGTTAACCAAAATTTCATTAAAGGACATGTTGAATGAGAGCCTAGATGTAATTTGTATGTAAGAAATATCAGATAATCAAATGTTGGAGAACATGAATGGGTAGTAAAAATAACTAAAATATGAAAGAAAATGACAGAGACCATTTGCAAAATAAGAAGATGCGTATCTTACAAAAATTGAATATTTTGCTGAGGAAAACAAATAAGAGAAAATGGAAAAATATCTTTTTAAAAATATAAGATGGGAAAAAAAAAAATTATTTCGCTTATTTTTAAACGATAAATGAAAACAGGGATTATTTTATGGAATTTCATTTTTTGCACGTATTTTTTACGTAGTTTGTACTAAATAATTTTCTTTAATGGTATACTTTGTGTGAAGCGAGGAAAAAGTTTCGTTAAAATTTATATATATGTAAAATCTAAAACTTTTTTCTATATTTTACGAAATTTTTGGCTTGAAGAACTATTTTACAGAACCCTATGAGTTTTTAAAAACAGTCGTTTATTATGTTTAGCATGAATTACGCGTTGACCTTTTCAAATATTAGCTATAAATTTTGGAACTTTCATACGAACAAATCTAAAAACAATACATTAGAAATCTGATTTTTCAAATTACATTAAAAAAAGTACAAATGTCGTAATTGCAATAGAGTTAGATGGGTGAAAAATGAAAAAAAAAAAAAAAAAAAATACCATATTTTAGATTTTAATGAAATTAAGGACACTATAGATTTAAAGTAAAATTAAAATACTCACCTTTCTCAAGGGTGTTTTTTTATATGAGAAAAAAAAATATATATAGATATATTTCGCTAAATTTTTCTAAAATTATGTCACTCGTTCAATATGCTGATAAGAACAAAATATCATTTTATTAGAACAATTTTTGACAACTAACTTATTTTTTCTAACTTTA
>JAPDSC010110140.1:0-13141 GCA_026290005.1 Latrodectus geometricus | reverse complement strand
AAGATAATGAAATTCCCTCCAGCGAATTTCATAACGAAATACATACACTAAACCCATTGTAATATATATGTAATATAATAAAATATAATACTTATGGCTTAAAAAATTAAAAATAAAGTGACCAATCAGTTTTAAATTTTGAATATCTCTGATCATGTTGATAGCAAGAACATCATGGCTATTTTTTTTATTATATAGCAAATGTATCCTTTTAATTCATATGACAGTTTTGAAAATTCTTTAATTTGTTTGCTATTTTTATTTTAATCATGAGGTAGTAACACTTAAATATTGACTCACGTTTAATTTTCTTTGTTTTACATCATAAAAATGTCGGTTTTACAATTCTGATGACAGAATTAAATGACAGAATTTGTTTTATAGTTTTTAAGTAAATTTAAAAAGTGTAATTCCCATTCATTGAAATCCTATCTTATATTCTAAATGAGAGAATTTGTTTTATAGTATTTATGTAAATTTAAAAAATGTAATTCCCCTTCATTGAAATCCTATCTTATATTCTAAATGCTTACAAATATGAAAGAGAAAAACAATCTTGCAAAATAATTTTGGAAAAAAATATTTTAATAAATACATTTGAGAACATTTATATTCTAATATTATAAATTTTTAACAAAATTTAGAATTTTCAAATGTAATTGAATCAAGTATTTTAATTCTTCTTGATTATATTTTAATGATTAAACTATAATAATTTAATCTTCTTGTTATATTTTTAATAACTTAATTTGATATATTATTATAAAACAAGTCTTAATATAAAATCCTTCTTACAAAAAATTTAAAAATTAATTGTTTAACTGTTTAAAATTAAATTTTAACATATCGATATTTATTGATTACAGTTATAGGTAAGTAAATCATTTAAAGTAAACTGAGTAAGATAATATAAGCCATTTCAAAAGTTTAAATAGACTTAGTCACAGTTAATAAAATTGAAATAACAGAAAAATTGCACTCGATTGTAATGAAGATACAATTCCTTTCCAGAGAATTTCAGACTTATGTTCTTTTTCCAGTAAAATGTCGATTGTGACTTTAAAAGGACAACAACTAAATGTCTTTTTTAAAAAATAGAACACTTCAGAGTAAAAATTGAACACTTCAAGATAATCGAATTTATTTAAATTGATTTTCCTACGGAAACAATTCTTCAAATGAACCAAGAGATTTTCGGAAATTCTCAACATGTACTTTAGCAATTAATGTCTTTTATTTAAAACTGTTGTAATTAGGATAAAAATTGAATTACATGACTATTTCTTTTTAATTACTCAGAAAAGAAAATGACTTATCTTATTAATTAAAGATAAATTTAGCAGTAATGTTTTAATAATTATTATACTCGCGCGCCATTTTGATATTATTAGGAGTTTCTTTTGAATGTATTGCAAGCTATATTCCAATTTAAGTTTTTAAAGATATATTAAGGAAATTTTAAATACTTTCAAATCACTCGTTCATAAATATATCTTAAATAATATTTGGAGTTACAAACGCAAGCGATACATAGTTTGATAATGGTTAGTGTTACTATAAAAAACACTAATCATTGTTTATTATAATAATATTAATAACATTTAATCAGTTGTCAATATTAAGGAACTGTAAGTTAGCTTTGATAATTTAACAATATATTCTTAAAATAATTTTGTATATAGAAATAGTTTTATAATTTTATTTAATAATTTTATTGTTTTGATTATATCTCAAGATATCATTTTCAGTAAAAAATTATTAGACAAATGATTTATTTTATTCTATACATAATATACTAAATATAATAGACTATAGTAAAAAATGATTTCAATATTTTTAGACACTTCCGAATGTGTGGTGACTGATAGGAAATATTTGCATTTCTAACATAATAGTAACATTTTAGAAACCTAAGGCATCTTTCAAAATAAGAGAAATTGGTTCTAAATATGTTTTTAAAATGTTTAAAAAATGAAAGTGTTTGTAAGAATTATTTAATAAATGATAAAATATCAGACTATGCAGCAGAACCAGTTATAAAATGAGAAATTTTGATATTAGTCAGTTTTGTGGATACTTTTGGAAATGGTGTCATTTGCAAATGATACTGATTTAGTCCCTATCGATTTTGTAATATTTCTAGAAATAATATTTATTAAGATAGTTTCAGGGAGAAATAGAAATTTCATGTTTGTTTCTTTAGATATTATTGATAATTTAAGAGTAATCAAAAGTTCTTGGAAAAATGTCATTTGCTTCAATTTAATCGAAATCAATGACTGATTATTTTAGGAAGGAAAGTTCTAATATAGATTCGAACATTTTATAGAGCATAAGCTTCATGAATAATAATTTTAGTGTGATTACTCTCATCTCATTTAATAGATAGTAATTAAAAATTTTAATTAATTCGATTTTTGGTATTTTAACAATATGTAATACATAAATGTTTATAACCAAGTTCTTTAATTCAATAAAATTAATATTTTAAATGGTAATTTAATTTGATCTTATTTTGATTTAGTATCGTATTTGACTTTGGAAGTTCAAATTACGATTTACCGTTTTTATATTTTCTTAAATATGTGAAGTGTACAAGAATATTTGAAAATTTTTTGTTCTTTGATTTTATGTACTTTGGTTAGTAAGAAATTCGATTGATAAAACATTATTCGGGTGGTTTCTAGGATTTTTACTTTTACTGTTTTCATGTGCATATATTAATATTAACATTGCTAAAATAAAATTGATATAGTCTCTGATATTTGAAACAATTTGTAATAAAATCAAATCATGTAATCTTTCTAAATTTAATAAATATCTTTAAAATGTTAATTGGTATAAAAGACAAGTGAAATCTGTGTAAAACTCAAATTAAGAAAGTAATTTAATGAATAAAATTGAAATTGGTCAAGTGATACACTAAATGTATAACTTTTAATAGAATATTTTTTTACAATATGATAAAAATGTTGGTATTTCGTTGAAAACAATAAAATGAAATAATTTTTATTTAATTAATTTAAAGTCATTCATAATGTTGTATTGTATAGCATATATTATAATATTTGTATTAATGCACTTTAGATGTCTTCTGTAGTAATCTTACATCATGTTTTGCTTGTGAACCAGTTCTTATTAGAACTAGTCACAAGCAAAACGTGACGTTTTTTCTTGGCACTTCGATTTGATTTGATTTTTTCTTTTCTTCTTCACTGCTAAAATAATATATAATATCTGATAATTTCTCCAAAGATTTTTATAAGAAATCTTTTTATACCAGAAGTTTTAGAAGTTTTATTTCGAATTATGTTTGATGAATTTTAATTTTTAGTTTTACAAAATGTTTTTATTGATAAATATCATATATTATTAAAGAGTTATCCATGCAAAAAATTAAAAATAAAATTTTTAGTTTTTATTTTTTTTAAATTAAAATATTTAATTTAAAAATATTTATTTTAAATTATAAAAAGGTTGATAAAAAGATTATTAACCCAATCTTATTCGATTGCAAAAATATCATGTAGAACAGCCAGTCAGAATAAGAGTTTGTTTCAGATCCTTTGTTCAGAAGTCAACTGGCGATATGATATTGAGTTTGTTCTATTAGAATAACTTGATGCACAGGTGGACTGTATAAATTTTACATGACAATGTTAGTACAATATCTATACTGTTAAACTAATAATCATGTTCACAAGGGTTCTCCTCTGTGTTACATTTAGGAAATCTGGTGTGGTACTTGTTTAGTTCACGATATTGGATGCATATGTCATCCCCTAGGTTTATTTCAATTTATAATTTTTCTACGTCACGGGAACTGATTCAAATGAGTCAAAAATTGTAAATGAATTCCAAACCACTACAATAATCAAAGTTAGAAGTAGAAATTACACATGCAAATTGTTAAGCTGAAAATCAGAAAGTAATCATTAAGCATCCAAATAATATACATTCGTAATATATTCTGGGGTATTTACTATATCCATCTTATTATTCATGAAATGATTTTTATCTGAAAAAATACTCTTTACGATTTTTTAATCTCATGATATTTTTAGCACAAGTACAGACTTGTATGAAGCATTTAGCTGAATATCATACATTGACCTATATTATGCAACCTATAATGGATAATTTTAAAAAGACGGTATTATAATCTGATAAAAAAGGAGGTTTCAAATATCAAGTTTTTTAAAACAACATACCACGAAGTACCATTTTTTCTGACTCTGCCTATCTGTAAAATCTCATAAAAATTTTTATTAGTCACTGCTTCTTTAGTGAAAAATGTTTTCATGTTCCTTATGTTACTCTTCACCATACACTTCACTATACTTCATCTTGGTACAATATATCTGGAGATATTGCAAGTTCTAAAATAAGATATGCAGGCATGAGCAATTTTAGACCATGCAACATTATGATACGCGTTCTTATTCCACAACAGTTAATTTTTAGTAATCATTTTTATGGCATCTCCAAAAGGTATCTTATGCATCTTAATAACTAATTTTTTTAAAATCTATTATTAAAAATAAATAATTAATTCTTTAAAATGTAAAGCTATATCAAGGTTTTAGTTGCCAACTCATACCTAGTTCCTCTCTAGAAAAATTAAACCTTAAAGTTAAATGACTAGTTATGAATAAAAATTTTATTATCTATAAATATTTCTTATCTTTTCCTATTTTAGGTTTCAATTGATTACACGCTTTTATCATTCTATTCTACTTTCACTTTTTTGAATTTAAAATACACATGTGGAATCTTTTAAAAATTATTGTCTTTTTAATCCTATCTCTCCTTTTTAACTTATTCTTATTTAAAACGTTTATAGATAATAATGTCTAAAAGGAAAGATTTGACTTATTATTATATAAAGATGTTTTTACATAAGAACAAGTCTAAAAGCAAAGATTACTCTATCCTCTAAATATAAAAATATTTTAACATAAATTTTAAATGCCTAAACTTTTCAAACTTTGTATAAAAAATTTAAGAAAAATTTCCTACATTATTTTAAAATCTTTTAGACATATTTAACAAAAACTATTTGTTTAAAATAAAATATTTTTCAGTATTTTTGTTTTGTATAAGGATTGTTGAATAAAAATGAATAATTTTCCCAATTTTTGATATTTATACTCTAAAATGACTTTATTTTACTGTTATGGCTGTTTTGCAAAGTAAGCGAAATATATTTTGCATACTTTGCAAATTTTGGTTAATCAATTTTTATATATGGAAGAAAATATCAATTATTTTTTTAACCTTTCAATGAAATTTTTATAAGAATACTTTGTATTTAAATTTTTTAATTTTATAAGTAGATTTCAAAACATCTGGGAGAAGATATTAGAGATTCCTGTTGAAACTTTTCCTTATGCACAGATCCTCTTTTAACAGTAAAAATAGCAGCAAAATTTCTTCGTTAGCTTCTTTGTTCTAAAACCTATTATTCTGACAGAATTAATTTGTTGTACTAATAATTACGAGAAATAATTATATAGAAGATTTAGTTATTAATTCTTAATATGTTTAGTTACATAATTTTTTTAAAAAACTTTTAAAATCTTCGATAAGTGGACAAAATCAAAACATGCATATTTTAAACAACTATACAGATTGCTTATAATATGTTTGTTGTGATTTAGACAAATGTAAAAAATAAATAATTTAAAAATTAGTTTTGTTATGAGATAGAGTTTTTATTTTATAAAATCCATCATATTCTACAATTACTTAATCTGTAAATTAAATAGTAAAGTGAAATAACATAATAATTAAATTTCTACGTGGTTATCGAAAAATTATTCATGTTTTTATAGAAGTCAAAATAGATTTTATAGACGACTTTTAAAAGACTATTTTATTTATAGACTTGAAAAAATAGATTTTAAGTAAAAATACTAAGCATTTGGCCTTAAAAGCGAAGATTTTACTATATCTTATCTATAAAAAAATTACTTGTTAGCTTTTAAAGTTTGATTTTTATATTTCAATATAAATATTAATGCAAACAATTTATAAATTGTGCTGATATTAATAAATGATTAAAATTTTATCTAAACTTTTTCTAAAGTTTGTTTTGACATTTTATGCAAAACTTCCCACACAATTTTTCTTATAATATAGTTATTTTTTTCATATAAAAATTTCTACCAAATTTCTTACATATGAATAAAATACTGAAGTGTGATAGCATTTTCTTCTAATATGTAAACATTTCTCATTTTAATACTCATATGAAATTCTAAAAGTATCTTTAATATTAGAGCTAAGCATTAAATGCTTATAAGTCTTGTTTTGAAATTAATATTATTATTATCATCTTTAAACGTGAATATGATTTTTTATATAAATTTCAAGAAGAAAGAATTTGAGGGAGGGTATTTATCAATGTGTACTCCTGAATACATTCCCATCCACAAAACATAATCCTGTTAGCGTGGCAGGTTCTGGATTGTGTTAGAAGGAAATTGCAGCACGCATGTCTGAAATAATATTTTCAACCCACTTGATAGCCATTCGAAACTTAATATATCTGGAAGATAACAATTACTTGCTTAAGAATTTTTTTTGCATCATTTTCTTAAATTTTGATTTTATCAAATTTTATAGTATTAAATATTCTAAATACTATTATATATAATTTCATGATGTAGATATTAGCTGATTAAGCTTGAGAATTATTAATTAGTTATAATCATGCTTCGGAGGATTAAATCACATTTTTAATTCACAACAAACAAATTATTTTTTAACAATGTATAAAAGAGAAATTAATCGCTTAAACATATTTAGTCAAAACATTCAATATATTTCTAGAGCATCAGTTTCCAACTTTGCTTGTTATATCTATAATATTACAATTTGAAATGCTTTACAATTTTTAAAAGAATTTATTAAATTAAGAATTAAGATTTTTTAACAATTCACAAAGTAACTCACAGTAATTTGAAATTTTTCCATTATTATTTTTTATATTTTTAAATGAGTATAATTAAGAAACAAATTTAATTGCTTCAATTTCTATATGGATACCATTTTGAAAATTGAAAGTAGTGTTTTAAATATTCTTTGCACAAATTTCATATGAACCTTGGTTTTAAAAATTTGTTTACTAGAACTTTATATAAAAAGAAATTTAAATAACACCAACTATGCCAAATTTGTTTCTAAAGTATTTTAATGGGAAAAATAATCATAACTTAAAAATTAAATACCAAATTAAGAAATTATTGTATCTAGATTAATGTTTTTGTGATTCAACTCTCGTAATTTAATTACTGTCTTATATTGCATATTCTTGCCCTTTTATATTTAGATCTTATAGATTGCTCCTAATTCTAAATATCCTTTCAATATTTATCATTTTAAATCAAAACATATTTTGAAATCATGGAAAATAATAAAAAAATGATTTAATTTACTTTACAACTCACAATAATCATCGACTTCACAACAAATATTAAATTGATTTCTTATATTATCATTTCAAGATTCATTAATTAAGCAATTTTTTATGGTTTTGAAGTAAAATATATTATGATTAGAGGTGCATTGCAAATAAGTATTGTATGAAACATTTTTATTGATATCATATCATATTTTATTTTTACCAACTTTTTATTACTTTACAACCATATCTTAATTACTTCAACTCTTCCTTTTTAAATAAAAACAAGAAAAGATATAATTTCATACAAAATACTTCAAAATTTATAAAAATTAATCAGTGGGAATAAAAAATTTTCTAATTCGTATAAATGATTCATACGGAAAAACAAAAAGAAAAATTGTTTTATTTGCGTTTTGAAATTGATTTTCAGCCTGTTTTGTCTATCTACGGTCACATTTAGCACACTAGAGCTAGTTTTCCCAATATCTACATTCATACAACAAATGAAATCTAAAACGCACAAATACCCATGTCTGAGGAAGGAATCAAACTCACGAACTATAGAATCAAGAACCAGAGAGCAAGCGTTTCGCAGACAAGTTCAGACTTTGAAATTAGAAAAAAATCGCTGATATTATATTTAAAAAATTTGTATTTCTGTGAACTTCTATTTGAAAAATTAATTTATAAATTGTCCTAAGCAATTAGATTTTATTGGCATCATTTTTAATATATTTAATTTTTAAGAAATATTGTATAATTAATTAAAAGCATTTTTGTTTGTCTTTCCTATTTTTTTCGATTATATGGAAGTAAACACATCTATGTAAGTGCGTTCATATGTGTATGTGTGTGGAAAAAGATCGAAATTTTTTAGAATTAGTTTAGTAAAACATTTTAAATGAAACAAAATAAATCAATTTGAATTTTAGAATATTATTCTACAGCAGCTAATTTTGAATATTTATATGATAAAATTATTATTTATGTAAAGTTATTTATAAATATTAATGCAATTTAAATTAGTTTCTGCAATATAAATTGAAAATATATAATTTTATTATCGGTAAGGCTAAAATTATATGCTTAATAAATATTTAAATGTGATAAAGATTTTTTTTAAATCTTAAGAAATAATAAATAAAAATAAAATTTTTTCAGGAATTAAAGAAATGGGTTCCTCAGAATATTTTATCATTTCTTGTTTTTCTGCCGAATTTCCATTATTTTTAAATGAAATACTTCTCAGAATGAAATTAGGTTTTATGAAAACTTTAAATATTGCCCATCCTGTCACTACCATGTGTTATCAACTTTCGACTGAATCACCTAAAATTTTACAGGAATTTTCAATTAGAGCAAGAAATTCAAAGCTCATGTTAGCTACTCTTTTTCTTAATCAATTTACCAAGCATCATCATGATATGTCTTAGAGTCATTTTTAAATAGCATTCAGGCATCAAAGGAAGCTGTATGATATGTGTACGAACCAGGTAGGATATAGTTTCTCAGACAATTTAAAAGCTGTGTTAAAACATATGTATTGTTAAAAATCTTATTTTTATAAAATATTTACATAAAAAATCATTTACAATCGTACAAATTAATTTAACATGCATTTAAACTCATGTCAAGTAAACTAGAGATTTCAATGAAGGTAAAATACTTTTTGCTACTTTTCGCAATTCAATTAATAACATACAATTTAGTATGGTTCATTTGAATAAATATTTTCTATATTTCATTTGAATATACAATTTCTATATATTATATAGAAATTGTATTAATTTTCAAAAATATAGCTGTTTGTACTACTAGAATATTGTATTTTTAAATTCTTAATCTAAAATATGAATTGAAAACAATTGTGAATTGTGCAAAATTTACGTAAAGCACTTTTGTTTAAAAAAATCACACTCGTTCTTCAAATTGAACAATATAAATAACACATATTTATTAACCTCACACACACTTACATGCATATTTTTAAGGACAATTTCAAATATAGTTATTGAAGTGAAAAAATTGATTTATCATAAAAATAAGTTTCCCATCTTATAACAAGCCCAACAACCAGAAAAGTAAATTATATTTGGAATCCTTATGCCTTAATTGTGCGTCTTTCTTAAAGAAGTGATCAACAATTTTTTAAATAAATACTTTACAAATACTTCTCATTTTGTAATTTAAATATAATTCAACTACGAAATTAATTAGTAAAATGTCATTTTCAATGAATAATTACGTCTTTTCTTTCTTCTGCAGTTGTTTTGTCTCCAAGAGTAGATAATAAGGGACTAGCTTTGCCAAAATAGCGGAATTCTTTTGTAATGGCTTTTCCTTCAGCTGGCAAAAGATCATATTTCAACTTGGAGTCCAGAGGTACATGAGGTTCTTCTTCATAGCTTCCTTCAAAACCTTCCCCTTCGTCTTCAGATAATGGTTCTGACAAAACTTCAGGCTCAATTTCTAAGACTTCTGCGGCGTGCTCTGGAACAGTGTGAGGAACTGGTTGGTTTAATTCTTCTGCTTCTTCAATAGCATGGGGATGACCTTTCAAACCAGTAATGTAGCCAATCCACTTATGCTTATGATGGTGTCCATGTTTGTGACCATGTCCATGTCCGTGTTTATGACCATGGCCATGCTTGTGCTCGTGTCCGTGTTTGTGGCCATGCTCATGCTTGTGTCCATGGCCATGTTTATGCCCATGTACGTGTCCATGACCATGTTTGTGCTCGTGACCATGTTTATGCCCGTGAATATGCTTGTGACCATGTGCATGACCATGTTTATGGGCGTGTCCATGTTTGTGTCCATGTGCGTGACCATGTTTGTGAACGTGTCCATGTCCATGCTTATGACCATGGCCATGTTTATGACCATGTCCATGCTTGTGTCCATGAATATGTTTATGACCATGTGCGTGAGCGTGTCCATGCCCATGTTTGTGTCCATGTCCGTGTTTGTGTCCATGTTCGTGAATGTGTCCGTGACCATGTTTATGAGCATGTTCATGTCCATGTCCGTGCTTGTGACCATGCTCATGTTTATGAATATGACCATGCTTGTGTCCATGTCCGTGTTTGTGAACATGACCGTGTTTGTGTGCATGACCATGTTTGTGCACATGACCATGTTTATGTCCATGACCATGCTTGTGGGCATGACCATGTTTATGAGCGTGTGCATGTTTGTGGACATGTCCGTGCTTATGGCCATGTGCGTGCTTATGTCCATGAGCATGCTTATGAGCATGACCGTGTTTATGGCCATGTTCATGCTTATGAACATGTCCATGCTTGTGGGCGTGCTCATGTTTATGTCCATGCTCATGCTTGTGACCATGCTCATGCTTATGATCATGTCCATGCTTATGATGATGATGGTGGTGATGGTGATGATGATGGAAATGCTCTGTTTCATCCTTAAATAATATCACCTGCTTTGGTTCATGCCTAGATAAAAAAATAACTTTTTCACTATCAATTATATTTAAATAAGTAATACATAAGTCATTTTATATTTTTTAGACAATATTTTAAATAATATGGACATCATCGAACATTTATATAAAAATTTTTATTAAATGATTCCCCCAAAATATGGTAAACTTAGAAGCTTCCTAATAAATTACTAAATATATCCCGTCAATTCTTGCTTTCTTTGTTATTTCTTTCATTTTAATTTTATTATTGTTTAATAAGATATTAAGAAATTTAATTAAAATTGAAATACTTTTTTTAAAGAAATACATAAGAAAATTGTTACCTCTGAATTTTATTCTGCAAGTGTTTCTGTTAACAATAAGAGCTATCTAGCCAATACCAGAATAGTTTGTATATAAAACGAAACATTGTTAAGAATTTCCTAGATATTATGTATAATTCTAGACAATAATCATTTTTCTAGCGAAAACAAAAAGATACACATTTCTTTTTACATTAACTATTAAAAAGACGTATTATCTTTATTTATACCTTAGCTATAAATTAAAAAAAATACATAACCTTTACCATTTAATTTAAAATTGAAAAATCAGATTATATAAAAGTACATGTATGTTTCCTCATAATAACTATACTGTTCCATTTAAATGTTACAATGACTTCAAAAAATTAAAACAAATATTTGTATAAGAAAAATATTAAGAGAATTGTGTTAATAACATAGGAATAATTTGATAAATTAATCAGGCAAGGCAATAGGGAAATGTATGATATTTTAAATAATTGCAATTAAAATATTACGCAGATTTCATAAATTAATTTCTTGATTTTAAATTGATCACTTTAATGCAAATATCCAGAAAATTCTCTTATTTTTGATCACAAGCAAGTTAAATTGTAACCATTTTTTTTATATAATTATATTAAAAATACAAAATAAGTTATTAATTTAATTAACATTTAATTGATCAATAACATCGTAGCTATCGATATGAAACACATGCAAGTAAAATATATTATGTATTTCATAAGACTCAAATAAATTCTGCTTTTACAGAAATGATATGATATAGACTGAATTTCTATGTCATTGATCTGTTTGTATCAGTATCATTCATCCCAAAATCTTTCGCGACTTGTTCAACGGATCACAATATATCTACAGAAATTTACATAAGAAATATTCATACATATAAAGTAAGAAATTCTACTAATGAGCAAATACTTTTAAGCTGCAAATTTTGCTTCTATTATAATCTCTTTTCTAATGCTTTCAAATTTCATTATTTTATGGGAATTCTATATCTATTTGCGAATAAATAGTTATAATTCTTTCTATATAAGTGTTGTACACGTAAGTATACAGTACTTATATAATTATATAAGATAATAATATGTTTTATATTCTTACTATATACAAATAGGATATATTTTAAATTTTAAGTTTTTTTTTTACCTTAAATTAAAGCTGTTTCTCTTGTTTATCTTATTTTACACATCGAGATATACTTATTAAATGGTTTTAAATGGTCACAAATTTAATAAATTGAATTTTAAATGTGAGCTTCTGGTGTGCTTAAAATATACATGCTCTAATTAAATTTCATAAAATAGTGAAATAAAGCAAATATAAATATTTTAACATAGTTAAACTTTGATGAAACCAATGTATGGATTATTTGGAAAATTATTTAGTTTTATATGAAAATGAAAAACGTATAGCGAATAAATATTTCATTGAATTGTATATTGTTAATTCTATTCCAATATTTTTTACCGTCTTTCTGGTCGTCGTAGGATTTCATACTCATAAAATGGTTACTTTTCACTCTCAAAAAACCGATTCAGGTGGGGAAAACGAAATAACTTTCCGGACAACCCAATAGAATATTAATAGAAATGATGTTATTTTTAAAACAAAACAAGCAAAGTTATTTATGCTAAGCAGTTAAAATGCTTTCTACTTTTTTTTCCAGATTTTAATTTATGAATTTTCATACATATAAATTATAACGATTTCACCGAACGAAACCAATTCTTCTTTTATTTAATAATGTGTTTGTACATTTTAATAGCATTATTATATTTCTGATAATAATATCTTGTGATAAAAGAATATTTTTAGTTTCGATACATATTTTAGTAAAATAAATCACGTAATCATTGTTTAATTTTACATATCTAAGTTAAATATATATATTGATGTGTGATAACTTATTTATATGTAAATAGATATGATTTATATGTAACTATCACCACATTTTAAGCAAAATTTTATTACCTA
>JAPDSC010110120.1:0-13865 GCA_026290005.1 Latrodectus geometricus | reverse complement strand
GCTTTTCATTTTTAACTTTCCGAGGTCCTATCGACGACGCCAAATATGCTTTTTGGCAATGATACATTTGTCGCCAAATGAGAAAAACGGGTAAAATTTTCACAAATCGAATTGAAACAAAAATATGTTTCAAGATGTATTAAATTCACCGATCTACAATAAGTGTTTTAGTTTTGTAATTGTTAATTGTTGATTATATTAAAAAAACTTAGTGAATTTCGGAAAATCTATCAAGTTAAAACTTAAATCGGACAAATTAATCTGCTTACATTTTATTTATTATCTCCGTAGTTTCCAATGTATTGTTCATAAAGGAAGAATTCAGTTTTTTAATTAATATTAAATTAAAATCATGCTCTCTTGCAGTAAAAATTCACTAAGTTTTGTAATTTCACTTAGCAATCATAAAATAAGAAATATATTTGAATAAATTTTACATTTGTTACCTTCAAAGTTTGATACACTGAGCATTTCATCGAATTTATTTTACAAGTTTCTCTTGATTTAAATTTGAATTGAGCGCGATTCATGATTTCGTTTGTTGGCATTAAACTCCGAATATAACCTCACTAACTGAAAAAGTTTTGGGCGATATGAAGCCAATTCTGCGATGAGCCTCTCAACGTCATCCCAATCCTTATATGGAGGCAGGAAATATATTCCCTCGAATTGGCTATTTATACCGCTGCGAGAGGTCCGATCTTGTATACATCATTTTTTTATCCCTCTCACTTCATAATTCTTTTGAAGAAATGTCGACCGTTGCACTTTTCCATCGACATTCCTCTTCCAGAATCAAGCATCCAACGAGTTAGAGATTTCAAATAGTAGATTGTCCATGTGCAGATAGTACGAGCGCTTTTATTAATGCTGTTCGAAATAAATTCATTTAATTGTTCGTTCTAGATTTCTTTCATTACCTACAATCCTCAGCTGGAGATCTAATCGTTAAAAGGGCGATCGTTTTTGTAGATTTTAACATGAAAAGTTGGAGAGGGATAATATAATATAATAGAATGTCTTCCTTCTTATTTCGATATTTCTTTGGGGTTTATTTATTTATTTTTTTCTGGTAGAGGATTCTTTAAGCATCAAATGATATCTTATATTTGAATTTTCTTCACTTTTAAAACAATTCAAGTGCAGAAATATTTTTTTTTTTAACTCTGCTGGTATTCAATGATCAAACCGTTAATGATGTATTTCTAATTGCATTTAAAATAATTAGATGCATCTTCATTTGAAATTGATGCGTTCATTTTTATAAAAATTACAAAACCTAAATTTTCATGTTTTCACAGTACTGGTAGTTTTCTGTTGTGTTAAAGTTAATTTATTCACGCTACCACGTATAAAAAAAAATCTTTGTGAGATCAAATTTATTTACTTTAAGTACATAACTGTTTTTGCCATCTTTTTTGAAATATGTAAGTTATGCTCAAATTAATTTGCAAATTTTTCACTGCGATTTTATTTGTAAGAATATACATTATAGAAAATTACCTTATTTTTTTCTTATGTGAAAAAACTCTTATATATATTTTTTTAATGAAAATGCGATTAAAACAGGGAAATACTGCAAATTTAATTTTCAGCCAAATCATTTACAACTTAAAGGGCATGTTTGATCATGTCATGATCTTATTGTTAATTATGGTAAAACAATAGCAAATTTGTTTTTTTTAGGAGAAAGTTTTTGAACACTACATATTAGCGTAAAAAATTTTTTAAATATGAAAATAAATTATTCTTTTTTACTTTACATGAGAATATGTTTGGTTCTGTATTTAATCCAATTTCAATGTTACCATCATTTAACAAGTGATTGTGTAATATTTGTTACCTCAAAGTAATAATTTTTTTCAAGGTGCTGAATGTACAGGATGAGGAGATTAAGTTTGCGGCCTTTTAAGAATAAGTTGCGAACACTGATTACAGCAGTAATGGTTGACTTATTTCATTTCAAATTGTTACTAGACATGAAGTCACTATTATTATTAGATGCAGTTAGTATTTGCTTGAGTGGCTTTATTTTTTGTGCACTCTCGATTATTTTAGAGGTATTTTCTCTTGTAATTTTCACATCTTATTCCTTTGTTGAAATCGTGAAAAATTACATGAGAGAAAATACCAACTCAGTTTCAAAACTGTGGATGGTTCAGTAATTTTTGTCAAAAAAAGAGGGGAATTAATATGTAAGAAAATTACTTATTTGCTTGTTCCAATCCAATTATGAGAAAAAAAATGATGATGAGATTATGATGAATCTATTATCTTTCATTTTGACTTATAAAAAAAATAAAGTTTAAATAGCATAATATTATGTAATACAATGTATTAAAATAATTCTCTCCTGATCTTTATTTAAAATAAGAAATATTAACCATGTGGATGAAATGCAGCTAAAATAATCAAAAATTACTTTGTTGAATAATTGCACAATTTAAACTACTTGCTACAATTTGAACTTGCATTTCATTTAAAAATGCTGTTGAAGGAATCGACGTGCAATCAGAAAAATATTTAATATTTAAAATAATTGAGTGTCAGAAATGGAAATCTTGTATTGATTAGATAAATATAAAACATTACACCGACATCATTAAATTTTACTCTTTCCATTCATCACTATCTGCTCAATTTAGAACAGTTGTTTCAAAGCGCGGGAGGGGTTCTTTGAAAAACAACCAGAAATAAAGATTGTGCAAGATCCTTCTATATTTCTGATATACTATTTTTATATTCGTAAAGGAAGTTGCACGTCCGTTTTTATCTATACGACAAATATAATTTTTTGAATTAAATTATATCCTTCATTTGTATGTGAAATAAGTTCCATTTAAATGTCAGGTATAATTTTTTTGCGAAATAGGAGGGTGAAAATTAGTATTTCTTTCCTAACATCTTGAAAATCAAATCGCAGAATGTTATTGTTTTTATTTCTTGTAGACTAAGTTGAAGACTCTTGACTGAATACTGGGTTTCCTTTTTTGTAACAGAATATGACACGAAATATATGAAAAACTTTCTGCAAAGATGATGTAGATTCAAAATCAGAAAAGCTAAAAATATCCGTATGAGATTTACCGACTTCGCACATTTTCATTTTTCAATGATTTCAAAAGGATTTTTTTTATTATAGAAATAAATAATATTATAAAAAATATAAATTCATTTAAAAAATAACGAACTAGTAGCAGAAATGTTAATATTTTGGTATTCAGATCAACATTTCTGAAGAGGATTCCGTACTAGGATGTGTGTTTTCAATGGATCGAAATTCACTTTAAACTACATAGATACCGATTAAATTATTTCTGGTCTATATATAAAAAGTGACTGTAGATCAAAAAAGAATCATTATAAACATTTCTATTTCGGAGATTTGAAAATTCATTATTTCAAAAACACTTTTCAATAAGATAATATTTTTACAATACAGTTTAAGAAAGTGACTTAAATTCTTATAAAAAAATTTCATTTTTTCTGTAGAAAATATCTGCTTATGGTATAATTTAGTAAAATTGACTAATTGTTATTCTTTGATTTGTCAGTTAACATTTTATTTTTCTGCCTTATATAAAGTAAATATGCCTCAGCATGTATAACTCAATTCCTTGAAGAAATTTTATTTTATAATAAACTTACTTTTATCATTACACAATCTGTTATTGACAATTAATGCGCCAAATGGGATGAAAACTTTAGTTCTCAAGAATATCCTAAATCCCAACTAGTTGCAAAAAGTGAAATGATAATGTCTTACTTGTAAATATCAATTTTGATGAGCCAATAATCTGGAAAATATATCGAAGTTCCAATGGCGTATTTGTTTTAAAACTCGTACAACACGTGTTTAGAAGTTTTCATTGACAGTTTTTACATAGTTCTCCGTAACTTAATGATAGGAACTATATTTGGAACGTTCTCAGGTTTGATTTTAGCGATTGCCTACCGCAGATGTAAATTTGATTCTATCCGAAAAAAGACCTACTGTAGATGTAAGTTGTCCTCCACGTGGTGTCACATATTTTATGATAGAGCTTAATTTCTATGTTATATTATAATCAAAATTTGATTATTTCAAGGCTTTGTATGAGCTAGATTTCAAAATTTTTCCGGTAATTAAATTTTCAACACAATTTTTATTTTATTTTGTGTACAATTATTGTTTTGAAAATAAAAATACAACAATAAGAAAAATATGAAGAGGTAGAGGCGATTCGTCCGCGAAGTATAATCTTCCATTAGAAATCTCTATTGTGTTCTAAAAATTCTATTTTGAAGAGGAGGAAAACATAGATATTTGATGTGTTAATTTACACGTCACAAATGCAGACCTTTAAAAAACAATTTTCATTTGATTTTTAAAGTATTGTATATAGGAAATACGGCAATTATTTTCACTCTTGTCAGTACCATATTAAAAAATAAGTAAAAAATACATGTGTCAAACTAAAAATTATGTAGTAAAACTAAAAATATTTTAGATGATAAAAATGATCTAAAACTTCAAAATTTGAGATGATTTTTTTTCTGAGGAATCAAAAACTAACATGTAATGAATTTTTTATTTATGTCTACGATAAAATACATTCAAATCGTTAGGCACTTAATAAATTGGACAATCTTGTCATATTTCGGTAACTTAATATTTAGTCGAATATTTTATTTACAACTTTTATGCATTTATCACTGTTTTATTCGTGTTTTGTTTTTGATATGTTGTAAAATGTGCTTTTTTTTTAAAATATTTTAAATCGAATAGTTAAAATAAATCATTTTAAATTTTGAGGCATTTATATAACTTGTGAAAGTTCAGTGCCTTTTGCCAGATAAACTAAGTATTTTACACGTATTTTAAATTTTCTTATACAATATTTAATAATGTTCTATTGCATAATTGGTAAATATCACACACAATTTTCATCGTTCTGGAGCTGCTTCATTCTACGACCGCATGGTTAGAGATTTTTACGTACTATATATTATGAATTCTGAATTCATACATTGAATAAGATAATGTGCGATTGGTCATTTTAATTATGGAAAACACTTAAGATTTGAAAGAAATCATTTACATATGTGACACGCATGGCTGCATGGAGATCAAAATGACTACAGTGCTGAATAGTATTTACAAAAATATTGTATAATTCTTCAAAGATATTGTGAAACCTTGAAAGATGCCGATGGAGGAAATGGTTTACGTATTTAAAGCTCTATAAAATATTTAATAAGTATTACACTCACTTTATCTTCGTGTTCATCAGACAATGATTTGACAAGTCCTCTCTGCGTGAATAGCAACGTCATAGATTGGATCTGTCAGCTAGAATTTCTTTATATTTTTCTTCAACGATCCTTCCTTTCGGAGCTACAGTTGGCTCTACAGAAATCACAACACAACTATCCATATCATTACACATCCATGTATATACTTGATATGTAATCCCTGAAATATATATTATATGTGAAGACATGGGATATATTATACTAAATAATAGCTGAAAGGAAATAACTATATGATCATATGCTTATGTAATGTCTCCCAAACATGCACTCGACCTGTTATGCAGGAAAGACTCAGTTATTCTTCTGACCATATAATTGTCTTTTACTTACCTTTGGACCAAGTTATTGACATTGGATAATCTAGATGCTCTGCGGTCACTTAAGTAGGTATTTTCTTTTTAGGCATTGCAATTTGTTTCAGTACCCTTTAGTATCTAAAAAAGCACAATATTGGATGTTTCGATCTCAAATACTCCAGCTAATTGGGTTCCTATAATTTGACCTTTTTGAAAATCTTTAAAGTGTAACATTTTTTGCTTTTGATTTAAAAAATTAAAAAAAAGGGAAAAAAAATTAAGACAGACAATTTTACTGAAATTTCCCTATACTATTACGAGTTTTTGTCTTACAAAAACTGGTAGCTATGAAACCTTTCGAAGCGCGTTCATAAATTTCACTTTTATTCGCGGATGTTTCTGTTACATCTATATGTATCGATTTATGTAATAGATTGTAGTGTATTTTATTGAAAAAAGAACGACACTATTATACACACATACATCGACATTATCGAACTGTTCTGTTTGTAAACATTCTTAATCTCGAACTCGGAGTGTTCTGCTAAGCGCTCATTCTTTAAGAATACTACATTCTCCCACACTTAACTTACGTAATCCGATAGATAACGTAGCTATTGTCGTATCCTTGTTGATCTTCGAATAGGAGGACTTCGTAGAGCACCGGAACCATTAGAAACACCAGACACTGGCTTACCATAATTCTTCGTAATTCGAACTTCTGATGGCATAGAAGCGAAATGATTTCCAATAGGGATCGATTTCCTGTGATAAATGACATCAGGTTTTGGGGAAAATGTAATTCTTGGTATTTTTGGAACCTCATTTTTCCTCAATTGATTGATGTGTCTTTTTATAGTTTTCCCGTCATCAAGTTTTATTAAATAGTTTAATTTACCAATTCGTTGTTTAACCATACCAAATTTCCATGAAAGCTGATTGTTGGCATAAGAACGTGATTGTACACGATCTCCCACACTTAAAATTCTGTGATTTGGAATAGTGGGTAAAATAAATGTGTTTTTGAATCCCTTGCTTGGTGGACGTAATAAATCTATTTTAATTTGAATTTGGCGTCCAAGATACAATTCTGAAGGCGTTTATCCGGATTGTAATGGAGTTGCTCGATAACGAAATAAAATTTCTCTAACCTGAATTCCTATTGAATTCTTTTCATAAGACAGTGACTTTAATTTCTGTTTAAGGGTTTTTACATTACGTTCAGCTAATCCGTTATTTGCAGGATGACCTAGAGCTATTGTCTTATGAATAATTCCATTTTCCTTACAAAATTCTGTAAATTCGGTACATGTAAATATTGATGCGTTGTCAGATACAAGGATTTGAGGCAATCCATGCACTCTGAAAATATCTTTTAATAGATTTATTGTTGAAATAGCTGATGTAAAACTTTGAATTTTAACTTCCGGCCATTTCAATTTTGCATCCATAACTATCAAAAAGGTCCAGCGTAGTCAATATGTACTCGCTCAAAATTTGATGATGGCTCTTCCCAATGATGATTTGATATTTTTTTATGATTATCTTTTACTTCTGCACAGTTTTTACATTTTTGAACTAATTGCTCTATATCTCTATCGATGTTTTTCCAATAACAATATCTTCGGGCAAGATTCTTCATTTTGACCATTCCTAAATGTGTATGATGAAGTTTTTTTAATATTTCTGTTCGAATTTTTTCAGGAATGGACACTCAATGTCGTTTAAAAATTACTCCATCTTGTAATGAATATTCATAATCATATTTGTTACCTGGTGAAAGTTCTTGTTTTAGAACTGACAATTCTGGATCATTCTCTGTCCCTTTAAAAATTGTCTCAAAAGTAAAGGAAGAAGTTGAAATTTGGTTAATAGTCTGGCAGTGAATAATATCATCGTCTTGTAAGATGTTTGGATCTTTTAACTCTAGTGATGCTCTTGAGAGGTAATCGACATTCTGAATTTCTTCACTTTTTCTATGTTGAACTTTATAATTATATTCACCAAGAAATGCCGCATATCTTAGTAATCGGGATGCTGTCATTGAAGGTATTTTGCTATCGTGATGAAAAATTCTATATAATGGGTGGTTATCAGTTATTAAAGTAAATTCTCTTCCATAGATGTAGCTATGAGATTTTTGAACTGTAAATTTGATGGCTAATGCTTCACGATCTAGTTGAATGTAATTTTGTTCAGAAATTGTTAGGGATCTAGATGTAAAGGCTAATGGTTTCTCAATACCATTTACTATGTGGGATAAAACTCCAGCGATGCCTGTTGGGTTGGCATCATAAGCAATTACAATGGGTAAATTTGGATTGTATGGCATTAAAACCCTATCGCTAGAAATATCATTTTTTTAATTTAATGAAAGCAGATTCACAGTTAGAAGACCTCCTGTTAGGGTGCCGCTGTGCATGTGTCTATCCATCGACACTTCTTAACGCACACATAGCTAACTTAGTCCTGTGCCCCAGCGGTCATTCTGGTTACTCCAAACTCACACCTTGTCAAGGTCCCTGAGGAGATTTCTGGTTACTTCCATTTTATTCTAGACCAGGTGCCCACACTTTACTATCGGAGTCAATGGGCGGTCGAATCTTTGCTTTGGTCTCCTCCGGGAGGAGGAGTTCCCTACCCGTATTTCCACGTTCGTAGGTTAGGCTTACCGCTAAGACTAACGGCATGGAAGTTAATGATACAGAAAACGCTACGCGTACCACGCTGGTACTCATGATAGAACATCTATTCGATCGATTAAATGAAGTAGCTACAATATTAAATAATATCCGAAATTCTTATGAATTTACACCTGAGGGACTTTCAAAAGTAGATGAGATGTGCGACAGATTCGCTCATGCAATTCAACCAATTGTCGAAAAAACGAATGCAGATAATACAGCTAAAGAACAGATGGAAATTAATTGCGAAAGCAATAATTACGCGATTGCTACAACAAACAAATACTCAGTTCTGGATGAAACTCCTAAATTAAAAAAATAAAGCCAAAAGAGCTAGAGAAAGGGAACAACTTTGATATACCCCCCCAAAAATTAATCGCCAAATCTGGCACTCCTTACGGATGCCAAAGCTATCCGCAGTAACCTGCAAAAAATACCAAACGAACTAGAGAATGACCTTGAATTACCCTACATCACGCGCTGACGCGTGAATGAGACTTCGGCAATAGCGCCACATCATGCGCTGGCGTTTGATTGGCTCTTCGGCGATCACGCCATGTCATGCGCTGGCGTTCGATTGGCTCTTCGGCGATCACGCCACTCCACGCGCTAATATTAAAATTCTTATTATAATTTAAAACTTTTGGAATATTTAAAATATAGGTTTTATTGCCATTTCTTTTTGAAGTGATCAAGCGGATTTCTGAATTGTTGTATTTTGCTGCAAATCTGGTTGTATTTTCCAACTATATTTTTTTATTATTAATTATTTTTATCTTTCAATAGTGCTAATATTAAAATTAAAAATTCTTATTATTAAAATCAATTTTTTTTTAAAATATTTAAAATACGTGTTCTATCGCCATTTCTTTGTGAAGTATCAAGCGGATTTCTGACTTGCCATATTTTGCTGCAAATCTGGTTGTATTTTCCAATTATATTTTTTTCTATTAATTAGTTTTATCTTTTAGCTTTCAATATGCCTACTGTATATAGTGTTGTTGAAAAGTTTCAGGGAATTTTGAGTCGGAAAATTGATAGTTGTGCTTCATTTTCGTCGGGTAGGCCGACAGTTGGAAGGCCAGGTATTGTGAATTGTTTATTTTTGCATCATTTGTCTCAAGATATTCATTGTATTGCAAAAAATACTCTTAAAATTTTTTCGAATTCTGTTACTCAATTGCTAGTTATAAAAATTGCTAGTTACTTTTTTTCATACTTTAATAAAATTTAAATGCTCTTAAAAAAAAGTGGAGTTTTAATTTTGATATGAAAGCTTTAAAGAACTTTTCTATATAATATTAAAACAGTAATGTATATATATAATCAAGAATGAAAAATCAATAAAAAATTTTAAAACTTAGCTTTAACTCAGTGTTATGTATTAAGATCAAATTTAAACTGCAGTAATATTTATGTATAAAAAACATTGGGAATTTCTATATAAAAAATTAATTATTTGTATTTATCACGAATCCATTTTGGTAAGAGAAAAAAAAGCGCGAAAACAAATATTTTGCTTGGCGAGGAAAAAATTCGCCAAATTTCCGATTTGGCGACTTTTGGGGGGGTATATCAAAGTAGTTTGGGGGGGTATATCAAAGTAGTTATAAATACCGAGCTCACAAAAATTTAGTATTGAAGAAAATCTATGTTGAGAATTTGACCTGTTTCGTTTTCGTGAAAAATCTCGCTTTATAACACTTGAGTGATTTGTTTTAACAGTACTTCCAGTTCTTGAAATTTTATTAACTTAGTCTGATTTTCTACTAAAATTGTGTTTCGATAATTCACGATTGTCTATTTTCGAAGCTTCCAAAGCTAAAGCTTGTTCAATAGCTACATCAAATGTTAAATCCGAATCCATTAGAAGTGACTTTCGAATAAAGTCATCTTTTAGTCCTCTAATAAACTGTGCTCTTAAAAATAAATTTGCAACTGATTCTTCACATTCACAATTAAAATCACAAGTTTAAGTAAATTTTCGTAATGCAGCAACATAATCAGAAACAGTTTCGTTTTCGTTTCGAAATCGAGATAGAAATCTGCGTTGTTCGATAATAACATTAGGTCTGGGACATAAATTTTTTTCAAGAACAGAAATTATTTGATCATACGACAAATCATTAGGAAGTTTAGGGGTAATTAAAGAACACAACAAATTATAATGTTCAGATTTAATGCAGTTCAGTAATATTTTAGCACATAACTCTTTATCTTCGATAACATTTTTGATTTGTAAATAATTTTGAAATCGTTGTTTATACTGCAAAAATGTTTCAGTTGAAGAATTAAAAAATTCGAAATTTTATAAAAATGTTATCCTACCTTTTTCTTGATGATCTGGAATACCCTTATTTTATTCTTGTTTCAAAATAACATCGGCAAGTCGATCATTACTAGCTGTAATTACCTTTAATAAAGTTGAAAATTGTTCTGCATCCATGATATATTTGTTTATCCTCTTCGCCAATTTATTGTAGTGTATTTTATAGTAAAGAAGCAGCTGGACTGGTATAATTATTTTATTGAAAAAAGGACGACACAATTATACACACATACATCGACATCATCGAACTGTTCTGTTTGTAAGCATTCTTAATCTCGAACTCAGGGTGTTCTGCTAAGCGCTCGTTCTTTAAGAATACTACATAGATTATGCTTGATTTTGGGAAGAAATGTCAGTTTCAATCAGACGGTACACTTATATTCCAGTTAAGTAGAATAAGCATTAAACAATTTGTGTTGAAAATGAAATCCGAGAAGAATCTTTTGTTTAAACTTTTAGTTATAGTATATAGCAGGGGTGGCCAAACTTTTGGGATCCGGGGTCTACTCCACTTTGAAAAAATCGAAAGTGGTCTACCAATGGCAGAGCTAAATTGACGTACATATTTATTTTCAGTAACAAGAAAAAAATGGTAAATTATATAATTTCTCTGAAGAAACTTACCGTATTTTTCGCCGTATAAGACGCACTTTTTCTCCCCAAAATTGGGGTAGGTGGAGTGCCTGCATCTGATAAGGCAAATACAAAAGCCCACTATGGCAAGGAATACGAATCAAAGATTCTGTCTTTTCATAAAATTGTTATTGATGCGAGGAAGAAGAATAACTTTTAAATGAGAAAGATTAGGAACATGGATGAAGTCCCGCTAACGTTTGACGTGCCATCTAACAGAACCGCAGATAACAAAGGAGCCAAAAGCATAACCTTAAAAACCTCAGGGCATGAGAAAACCCACTACTCGGTTGTGCTGTCCTGCTGTGCAGATGGTACCAAACTGCCGCAAATGTTGATCTTTAAAAGGAAAACATTCCCAAAAGAAACAATTCCACGGGGAGTCATCGCGCGCGTTATACAGTTGATATAAAATATTTTACTACAGAATTTGGTTCATAATCTTTTTTTTCTTGATTTGCCACCTTTAAAATTGGGTGCGTCTTATATGCCGGTGCGTCTTATACGGCGAAAAATACGGTAATATTAATATTTACAAAATAAAAATTTACTGACGAAAATAAACAAAGTATTCATATATCAAAAATTGACCTTCCTATTCACTTCGTTTAGGTGAAATTTGGACTGTATATCTGCGACAAATTCATCATATTGTGGCTTGTACAAGCTTATTGCAATGCGTAAACACGGAATTAAATGTTCATCTGTTAAACGCGACCGATGTTTGGTTTTTATGGCTTTCATGGAAAAGCAGATCCCATTTTGTGAAGTTGTTTCTATTTAATTCACTGTAAAACGACAAATTCATTGTATTACTTTGCACAGTTTGTTTTAGGTTTTAAAGCTAATTTTTTATTTTAAATAATTCATTTATTCTATATCATAAGTTATAAATTAAATTGTTAGTATCAGAGGTTATTATCGGGATGGTCTCGCGGACTATCTAAAATGTCTTCGCGGTCGACATCTTGGCCACCCCTGGTATATAGCTGTTAAATTTGTTATACCTAAAAGAAATGATGCGTTAGATATCTGAAGAGACAAATATATTTAACTAGAAATAATATGTGATGAAACTTACAAGAAATTTGGGTGCATTTATTCTGAGAAATATTTTTCCTAAACAATTATTTCTGCGGCAAAAGTATTGTACTACTGGACATCGATTTAGAGATGAGATGATATGTATAAACAGCATTCTATGCAGCCACAACACAGTACCACGGTTCATATAAACTATAGTAACTTTATTTTGTGAAAGTTCTTCATTCAGTAACTGTTGACCAGACGTTTTCTTTTAATGAAAAATCTGGATAGCATATTGGCCTGAACAGTGAGCAGATCAAAAAAATGCAGTCATATACTATTTTATGTAAATGTAGCACTTCATAAGACTCCAATAGACGATAAAATCATGGATCTTAATACTAAAAAAAATGTAAAAATCATTGTTTAATTTAACTGTTTAATGAGAAAGGAACAAGACTTGTACTAAATGGCATCCTAAACCACCATGATTCCAAATGATGAGTTCCAAGTTATTAACTCTCTCGTATTTGATTCAACTGTTCGTAAGTTCGATTCCTATTTCGGAATTGGGTGACGATATCAAATACATTATAACTATGTGCGTTCTTCTGTTACAGCTATAGATACAGGTGCCTCCAAATTCAGATACAACCATCATAGTGTAATAAATAAAACTGTTTTTATTTATTTATTTATTTATTTTTTATTCGAAATCTCGCTATTTCTGCATTTAAATTCTCGTTGGTCTCACTATTAAAGGCACTCCTGTTGGCCATGTAGCGCTAGGGATAGAGAAAACCATGATCTGTAGACTTAAAAGCGCTTGCACGCACAATTCTATATTCTGTTGCAACATCGAATTGCCCGTGTATCATGCAATGGATTCTATTTCTTGACTCAGGGCTTGTAATGTGATGTACGATCTGCTAAGATTATACAGGTTACATGTCCATCTCTATTGCTTGTGATTCTGGCAGCATTTTGTATGACCATCCTGAACTCTATTGATTTTATATACTTAAATTGTAGGATATCAACTGAGGCGAGCAACAATTCTGCGAAATGATGAACCATAATCCTGGTAAATGTTTGAATGCAATTTGATTATAAGATATGTATACTATACAATTTCTGCATTTAAATATATAATAGCCTTCACTACGTCGTTTATATTTTAAAATTGAGATCAAAATCTAATCATTTGTGTAACGCGCATTTTGATGTATGTAATTTCAATGACCAGTAGCGTATATGAATTCTTTACAGTTGTTAGGTTTTTTAAACGCTTCATTGTACGAGATAAATTTCAACTGATTTACTAATTTTCATCATGAACAATCGAAAATAATCAATTTTGAAGCTGACTTCACATTTTCAAAAAAAAAATTCTATTCTTAGGTTATAGTTAAAATATTTTTTCGTGCATAGTAATGAAAATGCAAAATGATTATTCCAATATTATTACCCTACATGAAAATAGTAAAACAATTTTGCGGATCGGTTTGATCGAAAATATTTCGTTGGCGCAGCTTGTCCTTTTTTGACCTTGCATCATAAAACCCAACCAACCGAAAATATTTCGATATTATAACTTATGCT
>JAPDSC010110119.1:91160-139561 GCA_026290005.1 Latrodectus geometricus | reverse complement strand
AAAAAAAAAAAAACTTTAATAATGCAAAGTGTTGATAAAATGAATGACACATTTTGATATTTGAGAGCTCATAAAATATAATATGATATTTTTAAATTAATGATATTAATGGTTAGATAAATTCAAAAAAGTTTAAAAGCTTTTATCGGTGATCCTCCACATATACGCCATTCGTTGCACAAAGAAAGGGTAATTTATTTCTCATTAAGTATAGTTTGAATGATGATATCTACAGTGTGCGCATATTGCGGTTGTAATTCCGATCTTTAGGTTATCAATGTTCGACATTTGTTTCCTGTTAGCCTTATCCTTTACAAATCTCCAAAAGAAAATTTTCACCTGTGATATGTCAGATGCATTATATGTCTAAGAATAGCGTTACTATATTCCTATGAAATGGTCAACGTTGAAAATAAAAAAAGGATACTTTAAACTGGAAAGGAAATTATCGACGGAATCTTTCATATTGTAAGAAGATATAACAGTTATTCTATACATGAAATCAAGTGATAGCGCTTCACTTGTACCTTCATTATTTTATTTATGTGAGATATTTTACAGACACTGAATATTTCGAAAGAAATTACATAATATTTTTTCGCATTTACTATGTTTTGTGTATTTTTACTGGGGGATTATAAAATTACATGAACTTATACATTTTTTCATCTTGACTTTTAATGAGTGAATACGTAGATATTTTTTAAGAATAATATTGCAAAAAAGGGAAAAAATATACAAACCATTACGATTTTTTAAAATTTACCAGAAATCGAGCAGGGTAGAGGAAAAACAACTTGTCAATCAAACGTTAAAAAATTAATTTAATAAAATAAGAAAAACAAGTGTAATTTCCCGATTTTAACAATATATTTGATAAAAGCAACTTTCAAGCTAAGAGTTGAGTGTTTGAATTTTTTTTAAAATTAATGCTTTTAAAATAAAAAAATCATAAACTGAGATATAATATTCAGAAAAGAAGTATATTAAGTATTATTTATTAATATTTTAAAAAGTAACTTTTACGTTAAAAATAATAGATCGTGTATTTTCATACGAGGCATTTATAATAGTAAAAAAATTCCTGTAACAATAATTTTGAGTGAAATTTAACACCTCGAATACCATTTGATTAAAAGCATGTCTATAAAGCAAAATGAGGCTATAATTTAAGAAATGATATTAAAATTAACTAAAATTTCATACTTAACTGTAGAAATCATTTATTTCATATTTAATAAGACTCAAACTATACATTTTTTTTTTTTTTACTTAGAAAATTGATAAATACAATTTGTAAAATATGGAGTATCCATAACAATTCTAAAATTCGTAATATTTTATTTTATGTAATTTTCACAGTAATGATATTTCTACTTTTAATTCATTCTGTCTCAATTAAAACTAAACAGCAATGTTTCTCACATTTCATTTTTTTCTCACTTTGATACTCTTCAAATGTACTCATACAAAATTGAAAGAAACTAAATGCTTAAATCGGAAGAAATCAAGATTTATTACAGTAACAATAATTTTAGACATTTAATACTTCGAACTCTTTACTTTATTAAAAAATAAGCCAATTCAAGTGCCCATGAACCTTAAATAAACCTATAAGCGCCAGTCTAAAATAAAAATTTAGCATGGATTTATATATATAAAAGTCGAAATCACAATTATTTTAATTTTGATAAAACTTGATTGATTCTTCTCCATTGTAGAGTGGTGAAAATAATATTTAAAAAAAGGGCTATATTATTGTTACAATTTTGGTACCAATAACCGAAAACTATTACATTGAAATAATTTGTGCGTGGGAATCTAAAGTTCCTATTACACGAGTTTAATCATCAGAGTAATGAGATTCCCACGTTGAATTTCTCCAATTCCAATTAATCCTACACTATTTCTCTCGAATTTAACTCTTTTTTTCCCACATGATTTCTTTAAAGATGTTTCAGAGTTGAAAGAAATCACCTGCCAAAATCAGAGGAGCGCACTTTATGGTTGTTAATCGTGACCGAAACACCGGGCTCTCAGCCACCCCCTCAGTCCATTGTTTTCGCCAACTGATAATAATTGCAGCGACAGGTGAATTTGATCACGGATCACCTCCGGTCGTCTTTAGAGGCGCATTCTTCCATCAATCTCCCTCATTCAAAAGCATACGCTTGCTTAAAAAAAAAAAAAAAGGAAGGTATCTAAGAACTACCTAAGGATCTCATTATATTGATAATTTTGTTCGAATTGCCTAAAGCTATCGGCAAATAATAGCCAATTTTACTTCATTCAGGATAATAATCTTTATTTGATATGTTTAGGCATATATTCTTTTATTAACTGTTCAGTATAGGAATAATTTTATTGTAACATTTAAAGCGAATATTAGTTCAGTTAAAATATTAATCGAAATTAAAATGTGTGCAAGTAATGTTCATTTTTATCAGTTTTAAGATGAATCACATTACTTTACCAGAGAAAAGTTCTTAATCAGTAAGTATGGTTATACGCTTATTATCAAATAAAACAAAATATTAATTTAAACATTTAAAAATATTTTTTGACATTATTTTTAAACTTAATAATATAAAGCTTCCCTTATCACTTTAATTGCTAGCTAAAATAGTTATTAAATATTTAGTTTCTAGTAAAATAAATCAACCACCATTCATTGACAGACATGTTTGTCATTCTGTTTTGTTACTTGCACTATTAACTTTTTTATAACTTCTTGCACATCAAGGCAATTCAAGCCAGGATTTACACAATAAAGGGGATTTCGAAACTTTTTAGGTATGCATTCTCGACAAACGGAATGCTAAAGCTATAACTATTCTAAAGTTACCCCAGTAATTTAGTAGATAACTATTAAAATTTGAATATGATTAAAAAATTCATGTATATGTTTATTACGAAAAAAGAATCAAAATTAACTTATACAGTAGTGACAAGTTTATGTGTAAAAATAACTGAATAGTAAACTTGTTAATTACTACGTGTGTTGTTTGGGTTCCATAGATGATTTGCTTAATATATATTATGGTATAAACATCTTTCTGTATTACATAAACGGATATAGTTATTGGTGTATTACTTTGACGACTCTCTATTCTTCCATCAATGAATATTTTTTACAGAGAATGTATTAAAAGTAATTTTTTCATCATTTGGATTCAAATAATATTTTGTTAATAACATTAGAGATTTTTTTTTTTATCTAGTTACATGGTCTTTTTAATGGATACATTTCAGTAAACATTTTACAATCTTTTTCTGTAATGTTTAACACAGTGCGTGACAGCACCTAGAAATATCAATATTTTACTATAGGGTTAATGACGAATAATATTACAATTTTAAAAGATTGATAAAAAGATTTGGCAATAAAATCAATTTGTTACAACATCATTATATAAGTAATGGTTGTAACGAATAATATATGTATTTAGAATATTTGTTCCAGAAAACGTTTTGTTAATATAATTTACCGTTATAAAATAAATTACGTTTACGAATTTATTTTTAAAACAATTCTATTAAATTTTTAAATTTTTCATAATATATTGTTAGCTTACCATGAATACTCTTCGATAATCATTTAAAAGTATCTTTATTTACTTATTTTTGAATTTTTAAAAACAGAAATTGTTGTTTGTTCATGACGTTTTTCAAGTATTTTATTAATTCAGCTCAGCAGAATTTTTAGGCATGAATTGAATGCAAAACATTCATTGTATTAATAACATTAAATAAGAAATTGGTAGAATTTCGTTCCATAAAATTTATTGGTTTTTAAAACAATTGGTTTTAACTAAGTCCGACCAGAATGATATACGATTACAATGCTAATTCATATACGATTGCAAACATTTTTAAAGCATTTTTCCTTAAAACTTATTACTTCAGTTATACCATATTTATTCGATTCTCTACATTAATAAATATTCATTTAAACCATAGATTTGTGCTCAAAAATTTCAAAATTTATTAATATATTTCTTAAAGAGAAAGATTCCCTTTCATTTTTTGTCTAATAGTTAAAAGAAAGAGAGTAAGAGAAAGAAATTGGCTTTTAAATAAAAGTTTCATCGTGTAGCACAAAATGAAACCTTTCCACATGCAATTTTTCATCATCACGTTTTTAAAAACACTATATTTTAATTTTAGTCGTATTTTCTCAATAAATAGAAAATGAAACAATAATAAATATTTGGAATTTCCCCCAAAAGAGGAAGAATCTGTTAAAGGCTTTCAAGCAAAAAACATTTTGTCTACTCTTAACAATAACCACGAAATGAAATTGTATTTTAAAAACGAAATTGTATGGCACTACTTGTTGGAATAAAATAACCATTCGTATAGTCAATTAGCTTGATCATTCAAATTTAGGTTTGATGTATGTGAGTCTTGTTTATGGTTGGAGCAAAAAATTTATACAATGTTGAAAAGCAGTTGAAAATCAATGGTAGAACAGTTATCATTTGCAACTGTTAAATACTGGAGGTTTTGTGTAAAATACTTGTTAAGGCACTAACGAAGGAAAAACTGAAGAACATGGTATAATCGTCGAAGTGTACGATAATATGTTCACTTAATGCAGAAACAATAAGCATATTCTGACCTAATTGTGGATATCTTGTAGTATTTGTAGCTAAAACAAATGAATGCTTCTCTGTTAATGTTCTTGACTGATATATTAGCAAATTATTAAAAGTGATAACGAAAAATATCAAATCAAAACAGGAACAAGACAACGGTATACATCTAATTTGTAGAGAATCATATTGCAGTGGAAAATTGAAAGATTGAATATTTCAAATTGAAAAATAAATATAATTCCCAGCCTCTAACTGGAATGCACATGCAAGATGTAAGTTGACTGTGGACTAGTGGGAGACAAAACAAGAACACAAAGAAACTACATGTCCTCACATAAAGAACTATATATATAATTCAAGAGGAGGATATTCAAGAAGAGGAAAGTAAATGACTTGTGTAAAATTGTAAAGTTATGTCAAAATATTAATGCGTTCAAAGTAAAATTATATTACAAGTTATATTTATAACATTTTTCTGATTAATGCTCTGTATGTTGAGACACCAAAAATGTTGGTTTGGAGAGGCTTGGGCCAATAAATGGAATAGTATTTCCTTTCTTTTCACATATTTTGGTTTTACTGATTGGCTTTTATATTAGTTTTAATTACTTTTTTTGTTATATCAGTTTTAAAGGTATGCTTTTTATTGTTGATGTTTCTTAACTTTGTGCGTTATTGTTTCATAGCTATTTTAATTTTTTAGGGACATACTATTGTATTTTCTTTTTTCTTTAAGTTGATTTTACTAATCGTTGTCCAACTTTTTAATTTTATGAGAGTTATGCTTCTCTCGAAAAACACTTCTTTTTTTTTCAGCATACAACGTTCCCTTAAATAGTTTGTATATAATATTTATTAATATTTTTAAATCTTAATGATGAAAATAGGTCTCGGATTTGGTCGTATGAATTAAGTTTCAAAGAGTTTTAAGTATGTACCGAAGATAATCTTATGGCGCCCTTTTACATTCTTAACTTAAATAGGAAATAATTTTTCTTGACGAGGGTGTCCAGCGGGAGCCTGTTGACCTCTTTCAATAACAAGGGTAAAACCTAAAATCACACTTAAAGATCTATGCATGGTTACAACGATAAATAAAAGAATAAGTACTCCCAGATTACATGGTGACTCATTAGTTGTTACAGGAGGTAGTTACCAGAAATTCTTCAAAATTATTTGTATTTTATATTCTGCAATTATGCTCTTTATGAAAAAAAAGTAATTTTTCATGGTTATAGACAAAAATATTTTAATTCTATTTCAAATTTGTAGGAGTATAATTCGTATCACAATCTTTATTACGGTATAAAACGAAAAATAAGGAGAATTGATTGAGACAATTTTTATAGCTAGAATCTTATACATAGCATACACTCTCGAAATTATAGTACTATGAAAAACTTGGTCACTTATTTGATATTACTCTGAAAACTTCAACAACGATAATCTTTCATTTTTAAATTGAAATGAGGAATAATAATAAATCAGCACACTTACAAAGAATTTAATGCAATGAAAGCATGAAAAACGGTGAAATATTATGGTTTCAAGGTATATGTGGTACACTGTAAAGTACGCACTTGTTAGTTAAGCCTTAAAGCGTAGGAAATATCTTATATGGGGTTCGGAAGGATATGTGTTCGACAAGCTTATTTACCTATTAATGAAAATATTTCTGTATGATAGCTATATTTTAAGATGTTGTTGTTAACTTGATTTGATTGCATGCAATCTAATTGGAAAGTTTAAATACATCTGAGAACCTAAAATCATATAAACACGAGAAAAATTAAATAATTTAACAATTTTTATTTTTATTCCTATGTAAATTCATTATTTATATTTTTTTAGGAATTTGATTTAAGACTGAATTATACAGAATGTTTGTGAAATTTGGCTTGCTAATAATCTTGAATATTGAAATCTTTACTTTAATTCAACTCAATATTTATATTAGGTTTAAGATTCCACGATTTGTTTACATGAAGGTAAGCAGTGAAAAGTAATGAAATTAATTTCAGTCGTCAAGGTCAATTCAATTCAATTTTGCAAATATCTAAGACTATATATGTATATTTCGCTATTACATCATTATTTATTGACAAAACAATTTGCTCAGCTCTTGACTATTTAATTAGCAGAGCAAAAGAAAAATTAATTGAAATGAAAATAATCGAATATAATGATCAGTTACACACACATACAATCTATAATATGAATCTCCTTGCAAAACTGCGCAATCGCTATTGTAAATTAAGTGAGAGAGGTTTAATTATTTTAACGTTGAACATAGAGTCAATTCATATAAATCACCAGTAATTACACTTTCACTCTGAAATGAGATCGAACCACTTTTATTGATCTTTCTATAGTATCAGTTTAAATTATTCAATCAAAAGTGACCTTTGGGATGTAATTCACAATGTTCGCGTTCGGCGAAGACTTTCTCCAAGGTCGCTCTCAAGATAACCTCCTTCCGTAATTCCTCTTTTTCCAAATCTATCATCGGGAACTTGCGTGACTCAGGAGTAGAATTCGAAACGAGTGCGTGATTGTTTTGCACTTCGTTTTTATTTATTTTTTTTTTCTCCTCGGAATTCTGCGTTTTTCAACTTTTTCTAGCGTTGCACTTTGCTATCGTGTTTGTGTTGTCGTGACGTAGTTGTTTCTAATATGAAGTTTCATGAAACAGCGTGAAATTGCTTTCAAATGTAAACACGATAAACATACCGTTGTATAATTAGATAATGAATGGCTATCCTAATTGGAATTAAAAGAGTGGTAAAATGCATTGTTGCTTGGTTTGTAAATAAATTTACTTTAGATTTGAGAGAAATTCTAAATGTAAAAGGATTATAATCTCTAATAGTTAATTCTGAACAAAATTCTAAATATATAGGTGGATGTTCTAAAATATCACCTCACAAAGAAAATTAGTATTCTTACAAAATGGTGATTACATATTCTAATGTTTTATTTTTTTTAAATCTTGGATTATATTTGTTTTCTGACTCAGTTTTCAATTTTTTTATTTGCAGCCTTTTTTAACCGGTTAATTTAATACACTTCGTTTCAACCACGATTGGATTAGAAAAATATGCATAAAATAATTAATTAATAATATTAATTTCAGGATTATAAATAATTCTTTGAAAAACAAGATTGAGAAAAATATTTACTTAAAAAATGTGCTATAAAAGCTAATCTTGAAATTATTAAAATAAAATCAATTGAAATAAAATAAACCAGTTTAAATTATAAATTTTGCTTGACAAAAGTTATTGAATGATGAAAACATATCCGGGATTAACAGAAACCAAATTTCAATGGTATATTCTAAAAGTAGAGCCTTAATGAGTTTAAATTCTTAGATGCTGTTGCATTTTCTCTAAGAGAGTTATTTGTAGGTGCTTGATTAATTAATTAATCCGTTAAAAATAATTAATGAAATTTTGGAATCGTTTTATAAACAATTATATAAAATTTTCTTAAATTTCTTGTGAATTGAGAAATTTTATAAAATATCTGGCCCCTAAAATTTTTATTTCAATATTAAAAAAATTTGGTGATCGCAAAATCAAAATTGTTAGACATAAAATAATTTCATTGTAATTATATATATATATATATATATATATATATATATATATATATATATATATATTTATTTATTTCAATAACTATCGAGTTCAATTTTCCTCTCAGGAATGAATGTTTTTGATGATTATCAGAATCCACTTAAAATAATAAATCAAAAGAATTAATAATTATGTGCAAAAAGTTATTCTTAAGCGATCCACCAACCAATGTTATGAATTGGTGAATGATTGTCATATATTTCACCCTTTTAAACAAATGCTTTAATCATTTGTTGAATTCTTAAAGTGTCAGCGTAATGTATAGTAAAAAGTTTATTATGTGACAATAAGATAATAATTATGTAGTGTCTTGAGCTCTTTAATACAGTATCCAAAGTAATTTTTTCTTAATATAAAAATATATCTAGATATTAGAGCAGAAATTTTAAAATTTTCGAAATATCTTATGAAAGCATGAATTAATTATTCTATAAATACATTTTACTGCAATGCTAGGAATGATACAAGAATTATAATGTTCATTAGAGATAAGCAATTTTTTTTACAAAAAACATACTTTCAGAATTGCTTAGATTCTGGTTTATCAATGATTTCTCCTCTTCTCTGTAACAAGGTACTTATTATTAGATAGCCCTATTAACTTTAAGTTTTGATAAATAAAAATAAATTTTGGTTACTTAAAAGTAAAATTTTGTAAAATTAGCATGATATATAAAATATATTTAAAACAATTTATGTCATCAATACAATTCAGTACATTTATAGTTATTATTTGTCATTGCCACTTTAATAATTCAAGCTTTACAATGTCTCTTTACTGATGAGGTCTCATCTAACTCTACTCAGAGCAGTAAAATGAGATCAGGGTTACTTAGAAATACAAAAGGTAAATAATAAGAAAAAAATTATAAGAAAAAAAAAAAAAAAAGAATTTCAAGAGATATTTTGCACCTGGTGCCCTGATGTCTCTGATTAATTCTGGTTTAGAGAGATAAAATGAACTTTCAAACATTTGATATTGTCATTTGAACATGCTCAAATAATCTGATACAATCACCCTGTATGTCTTAAAACGAATTCTTAACCATTGAAAGAAATAATTCTTGAATGTGAAATTGATCAATTTTTTCAGAATAAATTTATAAACCGTTCTTGACATGACTTCTTGATATTGAATGTCATTCAAACGATTATTGTATTTTTCCTGAGCTTCCAAATACTTCCTAAGCCATAAGAAATCCCTCTTTACTTATTTTTTAGACAAATTCTTAGCATCTTAATTAAGACATTTTTCTAGGGGAAACAGTAGCCTTCATCATTATTGAAATTGAATTTTTTTTATGAACTGATAGTGATCAACTTTATGAGACAACAATTTCTCTCAAGTTAAACTTAGCTTTCATTGTGCTCTCTTCATCTCATATGCCTTGTTCATGCATTTTGATTGCCATACAGTGCTTGTATTTATAGTGCACTATAAGGTAAGGGTATTGATAGCTTCTTTTTTATTTTATGGAAGATTCCAGAAAAATTCAGAATTATTGCCATAGAAACATTTTCCATAGAATGTTCACTGTATGAGATACTTATAAATAGCAATTTATAATTTTATCATATAATTCATTATATATAAAAGCATACCTGGCATTCTCATTTCCTCAATATGGTACAATTTTAGGGGATATCAGCGTGTTAGAGATGGTTCCAGCCCCACAAACACACTTCGCACCCCTCTCCGAAGCATTATGCAAAGTAGTGGCGGATCTAAACTGTGACACTGTCCCCGCCACTACTACCACCATCCGAAGAAGGCTGGAGGAGAATTTTCCAGAAATGCAAGTACCCTCCGAAGACATCCTTCTGAAAAGCTTGGGGGCCCTTATCAAGGAACGAAAACTGTTCTGTTCAATAAATGGTTTGTATAATATATTTTGTGATGATCTTTTCTAAATCTTTTCAACATGACGAGAACTAATGTTATCATTTATTTATTTATTTAATATCGCAACACATCTTAGTTTAATCCGAGATGGTACTTTTCAAAGCTAGACTTTTTACATATAGATTGTGGTAAATAAAACACAGATGTAACTGATAGCTTACCACAGTTTCCCTGTGTGTGTGTGTGGCTCAAGTTTCTAATACAAATTCCTAATAATGGTTTGTGCAGAAATAGATGAAATTGTTGAACTTAGTATGTAAAGCTGAATTTCATTCTCAGTGCATTGAGCATTATTCTTTTAATAAGACAACTTCCTTATATTGAATTCGTCACTGCCCTAATCTTGCCATACAGTTTCGTTGTTATTCCAACAAACTTCGAAGTGCACAATTTTAATTGTCGTGATCTAAATTTATAATGATCTTCCGATATAATAAGCCAAAATATCTTTCAATTCAAGAATTCTATAATTCTTTTGCAAGGGATATGGATAACTACTCCGTTGTCGAATACGAAGCATCATGTAATTATTGAATTATAGCACAATGATTGAATTAATTCTCTTGAAGTAAACAAATATTGCACTTGAACAAGATTTTGTATTTTTAAATCCTTTTCGTGAATTACTTATTAACATTAATCATCTAGAAATTTGATTATTTCCATATTTTAATTACATCTTATAATATCAAAAATTATCAACATAACTTCATCTTGTTATTGTAGTTTCAATGCTAAGTAGAATATATCTTGAGTGCTAAAAATGTTTTCGAACCGTTTATCTGATCATATGTTTTCATGAGGCAATAAATTCCAACATAATCCTTCATAAGAACTTGACTGCTTATATAAGTGATTTTCAAAAATATTATTTTTCCTTGTAATTAATTGTAACTGTTATACTAATAAATTTAAAAATAAAAATGCCTTCAAATATTTTTCGTAAAATCTTATCGAATCTCAAAGGAAAAAATGTCTCCTATCTTACTTTACATATTTTCTTTCTTTATTGTATTATTTCAGGATATTGTGTGGCAACACCAGATACTTACAAGCAAAGAGCAGCCTCCCCAACTTGCGAAAGGCAGATGCTCATGACCAACGAAGAAGCCATCGTGAAGCTTCACGGCAGCAGGAAGGAGTGTTCCCTGGCAATACAGGTGGATGAGATGGACATAGCTACTGCGTGGAATTGTTCCACATCTTCCTTCCTGCACGCCTCCAAAAAGAGCAAAGATTTTGCTTGCCAAATGACTCAGGTAATAAAATATACGGATTTAATTTATGCATGAATTAAAGTTATAGGTTGCTTTGTCATTATTTGCACAAGAGAGCTTATTCCAACTGGTATCAATTAAAGGAAATTCCGAATCTCGAATCGAGGTGTGTGAATTATATCCACATATTGCTGAATTTGAAGCCAGAGAGTTCAGCTACTGGATCAGCAAACATATCGTAGGATTAGTAGAAACGAGAAACAAATCAATCACAGGCGACCGATTTGCAGTTAAAATAGGCTCTAAAACAACATTTGGATCGTTGAATATTGTAATTAAAGAATAAAAACAATCTATTTTTTATTTTCCCTTTTGAATATCATTTAAAGTCAGAGTGCTTGGGATCACTAATTACACATAAATTTAAAAATGAAATCCTTATTCCATTAGCAACATTTACATACGACTCAGATATCGTATTTTTCTTATACTGATGGATTAATCAAAATAAAAAAGTAACAAGAGATTTGAAATAAAGGGATTGGTGTTCAGGCTGTCATTTCAGTAGTTCATTGATTTAACTCTTATATTGGATGCGATAGCTTGAAGTTTAGAATCTTTTTAAACAATAAGTCCTGGTCAAATCAGTGTTTGTGGCTAAAACGTGACCGTCACTGTTACTATCGCTTTTATATGATTTCTTTTACAGTTACTTAAGGTCTTTATAGTCTCCAATTCATACATATTTTGTCCTTACAATAAATATTTAGATAATGTCAGAGAGACATAACCCATTAACCCTATGGTACAGCCCAAGGATTCTCTGCGCTTATATCTGTGTTTGTTCATATTTACTAACAGTTAGTTTAATTCACTTGTTTCCATACAAAAGATTAACAAACTTTAACCATTGAGTTGTAAAAGTATTAAAACTCAAATAATTTAATGAGTATATTTGGTTGCAATCATGCACATAATTCCTAAATATTTAAGATTAATCAAGAAATGATTAAGAGAAAATGCAACACATTAATCCAATCTGTTTATTAGATAGTACATTACAGCATTTAGCATCTCAAAACAACATAAAAATAGTTCTATTTGTTTATTAGATTAAACATATTTATTATATTCACCACCTGAAATCAATATAAAAGTATTTCTAATCATAAATTTGATACAAATGTAAGAATTAATTGTTTTTATTATTTAAAAAATTAAGCGCAAAAGTGAAAGTTAAAGTTTTTTTCCATTGGAATAAAGCAATAGAAAAATGCCATTAAACAGCACTTTTTAATGAAATTAGTTATAAATATACTATTTAATGAGATGTTTTCATTGTTTTCTTCTCTTAAAATAAATGAATTTTCATTGATAATTACATTTTGTAAATAATTTCAATATTGACAAATGCTACCTTTTTCATTAACAATCTTATATATTAGGGATATGCGCTAAAAAATACTAGAGCAGCTGTGGTGACACCCAACAAAAATCCAAGAAAAAAAGCCCTGAAAATGTATTTCGTTGCTTCTTGAATTGCCTGTCTTGAGGCTAAGGTAACAGCATTGGTGAAGCAATGAGAACCTGCAAAATAAAATAAGAAAATTCTTGCAAATTTTAGAATATTTAAAAGCAGAAAAATAAATAGGATTATTATGATTAGGAAAATGAACTTTATATATGAATGTGAAGCGTTGGCATCACACTAGATACATGTTCAAGTTTTCGAATGTTAAAAGAGTATATCAAGAACATCAAATTTAAATATTTACGAATACCAAAGAATTAAAAAAGGATGAACTAATTATGAAAAAATATATGCATATTCTTCAAATGATAGCATTTTTCTGAAGCAAATCTGTTTTTGTATAAAAATATGCCTTGTCGATTTTGACTTTATGTGAAAGATCATTTGATTTTATATTCATCAGATATTATCTTTCAAGAAAACTTTTCGCATATAGTTTATTTATTTGACGTAAACGAAGAAACCCAAAAAACTTCCACGTACCCAACTCGACTGATTTGCACGTAGAAATGCCAATTTTTTTTAACAGCGTTATTTATTCATAAAAGATACTTTTCGTGAATAAATATCGATGGTAATGACACTAGCTCGATTTTAACTGTTATAGAATTTAACTTTCAGTCAATTGGGATAACAGATTATCGCATCTCAGTATTTTTGCTCACGTTGGTCAAGATCTCATGATTGTCTGCAAAATGTGGAATCAATGAATTGCAGAAAGCCATGCAAATATGGAATACCGTTTTGGATCTAAACGGCTTTATATTATTAAGAACCAAAAATATATTATTATCTCTATAGCCTTAATTGATTATACATCAAGTTCACAAGCCCAGAATATAAAAATACAATATTTTGCAAGAACACAATTATTTGCACGCACGATTCAGGGACGTTTGCAGCAACAATAACTTATAGCCCTACGTCGGGTATTTGATTGTTGTTCATGCTATAGCACAGACAAGAGTATATTTACTGGTAATATATATAATGAATCTGGGAACAGATATAACATGATGGCATATTTTCTGTAGAATTCATGTTACGTTTAGAATATCGTAATAGTAGCATCCATGCTTGGTGATCTCGTGGAGAACTCATACTGTTAGACTACATTTGATAATGGCATACTGGCCCATTCCTTGGAGTGATGGTGAGAAGAGCCACTGGATACACTTCACGGTTATCTTTTGTTCCCATTAACATACTTTGAATAATGGCTTCTACATTTCAGCAGCATATTAAGCTCTCTATCATTTATTTATTCGAGTCCTGCGGATAATGCACGGTCAAATATTTCCAGTTTCTTTCGTTTGGTTTCATTTTTTTATCCTTGTGTTTTTTTTTTTATTTTATAGATGAGAAATGTGGATCGACATTTTTATGGGGAATCGTAATTCCTTCTAAATCTGGATAACTAACATCACTGTTAATGTTAAAATCCTGAAATTTTAACAGCCATTAGTGTACTTTTCAACAGTGAACATGGTTTCATCTCAGTATACTGAAAAATCATATTCATTAAAATCAGCCACTAACATTAAAAAAATTCTAATTCCATCAGTAGGAGCAATTTTATTTTTTCTAATGTATCATAAAGTTGTTCTTTAAAGCTTAATTACATACATTACATTTTTCTCTGGGAGCGATTCTTTGAAGACTTAACTACAAATACTCATTTCCATTAAATATCAGATTTTTAGGTCAATAAAGGGAATGCAATCTTTCCAGTTATCTTAGATCCTTTAGGGGCAAGCATTTTCTTCAACTTTCCTGCGCATCTTTCTTCAAATCAAAGTTACGTATTTATTTTAAATTTCATTTCAATATAATATTGTTTATGCTTTTATAAAAATCATATTAGAGTATAAAAATCATATTAAAAATCATATTTATATAAAAATCATTTTACATGCAGATTCAGTTTCAGGCTTGGAACGCTGATTGAGTTTAAGCAATATTTTGCGATTTTCGCGAGGCATAACGGCAATCTGAAAAATTGAAACAAGAAATTATAAATATAGAATTTGATTAGTACACATTTAGATTAATGTGAACACTTATGGAAATATTCAGTCTATAACTAGTATTTTTAGAATTGAAATATATTTAATTAAATTTTCAATTTTGTAACTTCAATAGGCTTTATTTAATTTATTTTGATTGGTGATAGTAAGCTCAAATCTTCTAACTTTTGAAATTTTGAGAGTCGGAAGTTTTTCATGATTTGTTTTTATTTAATTTGAGATTATTAAGAGAAAGTTATTAAAAGGGAGTAATTAAATTTTAAAATATAGGTTTATAATTAACTGTCCATCAAAAATTATAATACCTAAATATATAATAGGAAAAATCACATACACAGTCTGTATTTAATTCACGTGGTGTTTCTACTATCGATTTTTTAAACAGTTTCTATATAGCTCCAATATTAATATCAGTGAAAAGAATACGATTATAAAAAATATATCTGAGTGAATAAAATATTTATTCTGTTTATCAATATTTCGAATAAAATAAATTTAGAACAGTACCACGGAATAAAATGAAACTTATGTCAGGTTATCAATTTTTGGCTAACTTATAATATAAAAACGATGTTTTCTTTCCAGATTTTGATTACAATATTTTTGATTAATTAAACGTAAATAGCTCTTAAAAATTAAATTAAATACAGTGTGAGATAGCTTTGTAAAGCTGTTTATTCTTCATTGTATTTAATTTAAGCCATGTAACATTCAGCTCGAGAAAGAAGAATGTGGTTGTATTTTTATTTTTAAAATTATCATCTATGCACTGCCACTGGAACATCGTTTTTAAAATTTGTTTTAAATTATTTTGTGATCTGTACTTTTGTGTGTTTAAATGTATAACTTTTATCGGAAGTGATATTTTTTAATTCTTTACATTTTTTGTATACCTAAAAGTTAAAATATCTAATAATTAAAACAAGTTTTGCTTTGGTTTTTCTATTGCATTAATATATTGTTCGTTTTTACAATTCATCATTGTATTAGAACTTAAAACACGTTTTGTAATACATACACACTTTTATGCATTAAATAGTAAAATTTTATGTCTGATGTAGTTTGTAGGGTTTCATGTCTCCAATTCAGCGAGAATTGTTTTTAAATTCTTTCGGTTTTGGTTTATTGTTCTGATTTTGTCTTAACTCAGAGTTTTGTCTTTTCATAACATGGTAGGATTAACTAAATCTATGTGCACGTTTTCTTCTGTTAATATCTAAACTAAGTAAGTTTCATAAAAATCACATATGTATTTATTATAAATTCTTTAAACCAAATATGAAGTAATTTAAAAAGAACGTAGTGAAGTGGGTACATTCATCTAATTGTATGATAAAAAGTAAATATAATAAGAAGAAATTGTATTCAATTTGAACACAAGTTGGTTTATATTTATATTAAGGAGTCATTGATTGAGTTTCTAAAATAAATTGAATTAATTATTCCTTTGATAATTACAAACTTACAAATTCAGTAATATATTCGTCCATCTTTATCACTAATATTAATTGTTACTCTTTCTACATATGGTAGTTAAAATTTTGAAACGTAAATTTCATATAAACTGTGTCAACAATTGTTTGATTAAATTTATGATATGTTCTGATATAGTTCATTCAAACTCACAGGCGTTTTTCTATTTCAACGTACAGGTTGTTTTCTGTGAGGGGTCTAAAAATTAATATAGACGTGGTAATGATCAAGAGTGAAGACAATTTAATATATCATACACCATATATTCTTAGGCATTGTCTTGTTGAAAAATTAATGATTTAAGAAGATCTTATAGTATCCATCTTAACTTTCCAGTCATAGAGTATCAAATTTCGTCAAGGTATCAGTGTTCCATATATATATATAACTTTGTATTTTATCAATCGCATTTCATAAGTACCTATTTCCTACTTCCATTTGGAAAATATTTTAAATCAAATAATAAACAATTATAAATAAATAAAACAATTTTTTTTGTATAAAATATAGTATAAATTTAGATTATAATATGATATTTATATTCTTTTAAAACATTTAGTAAAATTTTCTTGGTACTTAAGTAACATCATTTACAAATTAAAACTGTTTTATTAATTACAAATATTGCAAACACAGACTAAAAAGAATTATGTATATTTTCATAAAATCAGCGGATGCATTATATTTATACTTTGTGACTTCATTCTAATATGTTAATAAAATAATTTTACCGCTTCATTTTTAAGAAGCGGTAAAAATAAAAATAAATTAATAAACTGGCAATTTTCTCCCACTTCATTGGCTTAAAAACAGGGATTATTAGTATACTATGCATCTTTTGAAAAATTATTTTTTATTTAAATAACTATTCGATATTGATGTTTGATACGAGTGTAATATAATCCCAATACACTATTATACATACGCTATATTAATTTTTATTTACTTAAATAATTTTTTTCTGTTGATTATGAGTAATGAGTTCTTGTTTGACTTCGTCATGTAGTTTATTTTGATGCCTTCATTTCTGGATTCAAATAATTCTGGATTATTATGACAATCAGCATATAATTTTTAAATGAATTTTCAATTCACAAAATCTACAATATTACATTGATTTCAGAATTTAGCTTATAAATAAAAAATGCTTGATTATTCTGAGGAATACATTCTGTTGCTAAAAATATATGTTTTTTTGGATAAATGGATATTATGTATGCTAGAAATATATATGTATTAGAGATAATTATGTAGCATTAAAGAAATAGCTTTTATATAAAAGAGCTCGTATTTTAACTTATGAAGTTCATGGGGGACACGAACTTGATTACCAGATTTGATGGAAGCAAAGACGCTCTTAAAATATAGCAAAGTTGTTAGGAAAGCTGTTTTAACTTTAGAAGGTATCCCATCATAGGGCTCAGAGAAAGGATGTAGTAAAATTAACGTATTAGTCAATATGTTGTTCCAATGGTAAGAGCTCTATCTAATCAGAAAAGAATTAAGGTAGGAACAACTAGTTGTCGCAATGGTTTCAGACACCATGGCAACAAATAATCTAGCAATTACTGTGATGCGTGCTTCTAAAACCAAAAACGTCGTTGTGTCCTAACAGATAAGTTCTTCAACACACAGATACATTGATAATAAATATTATTTCTCTTATCAAGTTATGCAGGTATCATTTATCCAGAGAGTAATCAGCAAGATTAAAAGCTATCTTAATGTTTACAAGAATAATAAAAATGGACCATTCCCACTTTCAGAGAAACATGTATATAAAGTATATTTGTGACATGTTAGGAAAATAACTTCACCTATATTAAGTAGGCAACACCAATCGATTATTTTCTGCAATTATGACAGAGAGACATCGGTAACTTTATAAAATTCTTGTCTAATGAGTATTACCTTGCATAACTGCGTGGTGCTGTTTCTGTTCTAGTTTCAATTTAAAGCCTTCACTCCTTATTTGTACTGAATACATACTAATGGTATTTTTTTGAATTTTCACTTACAAACCCGAAATTAAGAAAATGTTACATTTGATATTTTAATTGTTTTTTAATTTTTAAACATTATTTCAAATGTATTAAGAAGGAAATTTATTGACATAAAGAAACAAAAGAACATTTTTACTAATACAGCTAAAATATTATGTGCTTATTTGGTAACCAGAACTTATATAAAGATATTTAATTTTCTTACGAAAAATTAAAGGTTAAGATATGTTCCAACGAGAGATAAACTGTATATTTTAGTGATGCAGCAAATCTTTTAGTTCGTAAGTTATTTTAAATAATTTTAATGAAAAATATTTTCATATAGTTCCAGTTTTCCATCATCTATCGCACAGGCATATTTTAAAACATTTTTTAAATTTCAGTAAATGTAAATGCATAATATAAAAGTCCCAAAAATTTTAAAATATGACTAAAGTTTATATTAAATATGTTGATATGTTCAATGGAGTGTTGAAAAAATAGTAATTTTGTGCAAGCATTCATGATCTCGAATCTAGGCTTGGCAAACATTTTTGGTTAGAACAGAAACAAAGTAGTAATATGACTAAAATAGCCAATTTTGTCGAAGTTTTGATAGATTTGTCAAGATGTTGGATCATGCTAATCAAAACTTTGATTACTTTATAACTCGTTTTGCTATTCCGAATGCTTATTTTTGGCTACTGACTGAGGAATTGCTCAAAGTGGGTAATAGACTTGTAGTTTTGAACCACGAATAAGGGACAAGGTCTATATCTAAATCCTGTATCTTTTTCTCAACATCATGACACAATTCTATTCAGTAGGGCTAACACTTGGACCCAGAATTTTAAAGTAGTTGAAACAGCTACATAAAAAATATTAAAATTGTTACAACAAGAAAATTCAAGTTAAACACTGAAATATTTGCACAACAGAAAAACGGTGCTGCGCTGCACAAATATTTAGCTTTTCAATATGTTACAGTTTAAGGAAATTGTTCAACAGATTTCTCAAACTTGGTTTTCTGGGATCGTGGTTTATCAGGCTGCAATGCTGTTGTTCATGTCAGTAGGATATCTTATGACTGTCTGCAAATTAGGAAACTGATAAGTTTTGGGTATCATATAAAACGCCAAGCTAAATATTTAGTGGCCCTCTATTCCTAAGAACAGAGAAGAAAGAGCTATTATCCGCATAGGCTTAAGTGGTCATGCAGTTATGTTACAAATACCGAGTAAAAAGAAGTCATTTTCAAGACAAAAGTGACTGTATGAAAAATACAAATAAGCATGGACTGTCAACTAAGTGACCATTAGTTTAATGCTATATCATAGATAAGAGTACCTTTAATTGAGTGATATATGACGAAACTGGCTGCAGGAATGACGTGATGTCATGTTTTCGTATGAATCATCTGAATTTTGTTCATGGAATCATAATCTACTTATTTTATACTTGTTTATGTTGTGGAAAAAATACCCATTGCCAGCAAGCATTTGACATCAGTTTAGTGACCAATCACCTGTGATGTTGTATCAGGGAGTCATATTAAATGGACGTCTTGTTGTATTAAGTGTTCCTGTTGCATTAAGTCAGCTCTTTTATTCGAGCTTTGTGAAATGATAAGTTTCAGTAGGATAATACACGGCTACATATTGCCGGTATTGGACAGCCTTTCATTGATACAGAAAATTTTAGGCTGCTGCTTTGGGGTACACATTCTTCATATCTCTCACCAACACGTAACATTGGGCCAATGGATTTCGAGTAACTGGCTCACCATACGCGAGTCAAGACAACTGAAGAACAGTGGCATTATGTCGAAGTTACAAAGAGCCGCTTCTTCATACAATCTAATCCCTGTAATTCAATGCTTTGTCTTATAACTGATATTATTTCCTCCAGATATGATTATAAGAGTTCTGGTAACTCAAATCTATGCTTCCAAATTTTTTGAAAATTTAATCGCAGTTATTAATTAATATTTAATTATTTCTAGTATATTGCATTTGTCAAATAAATAACATTTTTACATTTTAATGTCTTTTAATTTATATATATATATATATATATATATATTTTTAGCGTAATACAACACTTTTAATAGTTAACAAGATATATTTACACATTTATAAAAATGTTTATAGTTTACAATTTCAAAGGTTAATAGGGTATAAAAGTTTATACATTATTTTATATTTATATTAATCATTCAAACAAACGAAAATTTGGTTTCTTAAAATAACTTTATGAATATTTTGGAATAATATATCCGAGATTGCAAACTTGAAAAATATAAGAAAGTACTCATAGTAAACGTATTTTGAATACGACATGCGTAACATCACGTTAAGATCGATTGGTGTTATGTTACCGCAAAGTGTGATTGTCTATATATATATGTGTGTGTGTATTGTTACACATTTAAATAAGAATTTAAAATCTGAAATAGTTAAAAATAATATAAATTTTTAAAAGTAAAAAGACAAGAGTAATTTCTTTCAAGCTTAATGAAAATTTATTGAGTTTTAGAATTATAATTTAGTTTTAAAAAGATTTTAAAAATAAAGCATTCGGGAACTCTTATGTTTTATTTTAATTTAAATTTTAGAAATTGAATTTATTAATTTTATAAAATCAAATGAGTAGTTTTTTGCAAAAAAAGAGCCTACCAACCATAATAAAGTTTTATGACAACGACCAAGATAATTTTATTCACTGAAAAGTAACATCAATACTCTTAAGTGTTAAACTATTATTTCAAAAAATATTGTAAAGAAGAAAGCGAACTTCGCTTTAAACTTGTTGTATTTATGCCATATACAATAAATAAATTTAAATGCGCGGTTGTTCAAAAATACAATATAGCTAAATTAAATAACCAAAAATCTAAGCTAAATCAAATAAAACTAAACTATTTGTATATGCTACATTTTGAAGTTCTTACCTCCAATTATATTCTGAGAAAACAGATGAATATCGTTTGCTTCGCTTTCCAAAAAATATTAATTTGATAACAAAACTATGCGTTTTTAGAAAAACACTGCGTGAAAAATAGGACATATAATTCCTTTCCTTGTTGGATAAGATTAAAAAAGATTGATAAGATTTTCAATTTGGTTTTCGCTTATTTTTGTCGAATTCAACGCAAATATTCTTTTTTGTAAGCAAGTTAAATTTAACAAAATGAAATCCATAAACTAACTATTGGATACTTTCTACTTTAAATTTATCTAAAATGGAAGCGAGATGTGTAACAAAATAATTTTTAAACTTATTGACTATATTTTTAAGTAATGAGAAGTATTTGAACATTGGTTATGTTTAAGGGTATCTCAGTAACTGATTTGGTTGCATTAATTGTTCAAATAGATGAGTTTCCCTGGTTTGTTTTACACGTGGAATGTTTAATAAATGAAAAACTTGCATAAAATTGCATTATGATCTAAAATATAAGCGGAAGAAATATCCCATTTATCTATAACTTTACGAGTTTGATTAAAACCATTTTATAAATTACGAAATTTATTTCTTATAAAAAATAATAAAAGCTCCAAATTTCTTATGCACTAAATTTTGGATTTCAAATAATAAAAAAGTTATTATTGTAAATTACAACTATAAATTTAATCATGATAAATCGAATTTTTGTTTTAAAATGAAAAACAACTAAGCAAAAGTTAAATTATATTAAAGAGCTTTATGTTAAAATTTCTTTTTATTGATCAATTTGATAGTACGTTTACAAAGTTACTAGTATAACTTTAATTTAAAATCCATAGTGTTTATTTAATATTTGACATTAAAATGTAAAATTTATATTAATTATTTAAACCTTTTTAAGTTATGATTAGAATCTCTACTAAAAATAAGAGTAATGCTTATTACACTGAGCTATCTTTTTAAACAAACTAAAAATGATATTTTAAGCAACAAGCGATACCTTTTCTTCACTTCCATAATTAAACTATAAATTTGATAATGGAATCATATAACGAATTTATTTAACATTTCACTAGCCCTTAAATGAGAAAGTTTTTTTTCGTAATTTGGAGTTTTGCAAGGAAACAAATTATCAGAACAGGGAACTGAAATCGAAAAATGCAATAATTATTTAAAAGTTACATTAAATAATATATTTTACAGTTTAATTTAATCTACAATAAATGAAAAGTATTAGGGTTTCGTTTAAAAATCCTTTGCATTTCATGTGCAGATTTTGTTATATCTCTTTAAAGAATTTATTTAACAAGCGAACATTCTTCCCAACTTTTCTTTTGAGCTGGCAGTTAAATGATTAGAGTTATGACTTTCAGTTCAGTTTATATAACAAACAGAGGATAAGTTCATTTCTTACCTCGGACTTGAATATTTCTAGTGACTTGGAGTTCACTTAAAAATATAGATATAGATAAATAGAAATGTAGAACATTCATGTGCAAAAAGTGATATTAGAGCGATAGAAAAATTACTCTTCTATTGACAAAGTTTAGTAATCAGATTAAAATAAAATTTAGCTTACATGTAATTTTTCATATTTTGCTCATGTACAAATATGCATTTAAAAATGTCTATTATAAATATAAAAATAAAAAACGAGTTGCTGACAAGATATTATTGTTGTTGTTGTTAATGACACTTGGCAACGCCAAGCCCGCCCATCACAGAGACTAGGCGAATGAAGTCAGAGAGGGAGCGTTTTCCGTTTTTTAATAGAGCATCCTCATACGAAGGTGGAAGTACAACTTTTGGCTCAAAGATGGCAACACCACCTAATTTGAAATGGGAACATGGAGGACATTGCGACCCGACCCATGCCCCAGTCACCATTAGTGAACACGACGGATCTTCGGCTAAGCTGGGATTCGAACTCACTAACTTTTGGTAACGAGAACGATGCCCTAATCAACCAGGCCACCGCGGCCCAGATATTATTGTAGAAAACAAAAGAGGATTTTTCAAAGTTAAAATTATATCATCCAAAGTGAAACATTTTTTCCTTTTTAAAACTATACAGAGATGTAAGTAAAAACCAAAAATAATTAACAATCGTGTATAGACCAATATTAGAATATTGCAAAATTACCAATATAAATTAAATAATAATGAGAGAGAGAGAGAGATTTTTCACAATACAACTTTTTGGACAAACTAGGACAGAATTATATTTTTATGACGTTATATTGAAGAAACAGAGTAGCGCGAATTTTTTTGGACATCTTCTCAATATTTTACTTTTTAAAACATCACGACTTTCTTAGAGTGAATTAGAACACTGTTGATTATCATTATTCCATTCTAACAAAAAATTAAGGCTATGTTATGACTTAAATATAATGCTTAAGATTTACGAATAAGTAGGAAGGGAATTGTGTCAGTTAGATCGAAATCTGCATTCAAATTGTTGAATGTGTGTTTTCTTTTCTTTTTTTTTAAATTTTAACTAATGTAATCTTTTTTTCAGAATCCTCAGTCTTCCGACTTGCAAATGCTGGAGAGAAGCCACTCGCTCAAAATCATGAGGGTGAAAGGCAATCGCCCCAAAAGCAACGAAAATCTTGATCGTTACGGGTCCTTCAAAGAATCTTCAACAGCAAAGAGGCTTAGTTATTTGGCGAATGAAATGGACGGAGATATAGAATTTCAGAAAGGTTTGAAAATTGGTTACATTAATGCAATTATATTTGTCATGCTAAAGAAATCTTACAAGTGTTAGTACATGCTTAACCGTTTTTCATAATCAAACTTTGAAATTATTTGAATTTTTTTTTTATCTTGATTTATCATTTTACGGTCACTTTTCTTTGCATGCTAAAATTAGATTACAAGCAATGGCTTAAATTTCAAATCCTAATAAACACCTGAAGATGAATGAATTTTAAGACATGCTAAAATCAATCGCTGATCATTCGACTAATTTGATAGTGAAGTTATTTGATGCGATGATTTTTTTAATTTATCGCTCAAAGATTGCTTTTTGTATACAATGACTGATTCCATCGAAATCTGAGTTTTAAGATAAATTATTAATCACTACAAATATACCAGGAATATAATACAAATAATCCTATTGTTATTAATATTGGTGTACTACATTGGTAAGCTACATTTTTTATAATTTGATTTTCTTAAAAATTTCCAGTGTAAAATATTAACTGTACATTATAAAATACAATTTAAATATTCCTGTAATTTACTTTGTATTAAGTATTGTTATAAATTTGTTATTCTTAAGTTTTTCTTAATAATAATTTTTCAAACCTTTTTTAGTAAATATATATCTTAGCTGTTTGAATTTAAATACTTGATTTTTATTAATTCTTATATATCCTGTTGTAATTATGTTTGGTCAAAATTATGTATTTTGAAATTTAAAAGTATTTATCATTTTCTTTTTTGGACTTTTATGTTTAAACGTTTTTCATAAAAATTATTTAAATTTTTATGAAAAAAATGCATATATGATTAGGAATTTTCTTTCCTTCGCATGAAATGCAATCATGCGAAATTCCTTTAAGCTCTAATAAAACAGATAATAAATAGCTAGCCAAACAATTTTAAAAATAAAAAGGTAGATTAGCCTGGTTTGATTTTAATGCTATGGTCGCTTTTTATAAACTAAGATTAAAAATAATTTCCAAACTACTACATACATCTATGGTGGAGATAGAAATTCAAACCATGAATTGTAGAAATGAAGACCATTTGGCCATCAGCTCTCCGAATATGCTATAAAAATGGGATCTTAAAAGCACGTTATCATAAACAACTATATTTTTGTGTAAAGACATCTCTATTTTCAGTGAACGCTTTGTTTTGTCTACAATCTATCTTATTAATTTATATAACTTGAAGAAATTGAATTCCAAACAATATAGAGCATGATCCATCAACTTCTAGTAATGTGCACTCAGTAAATGTTTGGAAAAAATAGCATCCTCATATATGTGTGTGTGTGAATCCCTTTCCAAATTTTACAGTTTGAAGTGCAACAGCGTGAGGATTAAAATGTGTTCCAGAAATACACATTGTACACGACGTTGCAGAAAAATTGAGACCCAAACATTAATTATAAATGTAATATTTTCTTATATATCCTATACTAATAATTGTGTATATACACGATTTTAATATAAATATAATTTCGCAAATGCTTCAAAAGTTCAACTGATTTAAATAGTTTTTGGAAGTTTTTATATTGATTAATTGTGAAGCATTATCCTCACGTACATTAAAAATGTACTTGAACATGACTTGTTACTGAAATTGAAATTTTTGACATACATTTCAGGTGAGAAACAATCCATGCTTGCTAAGATACTGAAACGAATGCAATCCTTGAAGGACAAGCCCAGTAAGCACGCTTCTTTCTCAGCTCAGTTCCCCCCATTGGAGTGGTTGCAAGCAGGCACACTGCTTTGCCATTCAGTCGCAACGCAAACTCAAATTCCACATCAAAAGGTAAACTTTGATCGCATATTTTGAAATATATTTACAATACATATGCATATATCTATAGCACATATATGCATCAGAGGTAAGATGTACTTGTAATGGTAGCAATGATGATCATTAATATTTTCCATTGCAAAAAAACAATAATAATAATAATAACAAAATAAATAAAAACGTTATATTATTTGGCTTACAACATTTAGAGTATAAATGATCATTGAAGTTCAAATTCACTATCAGCAATTATGAATAATGGGAAATTAATACTGCGTTTTCTTATTTTATTTATTTATTTTTCCCAACAAGAAAATATTTTGGAGTGAATGCTTGGCAGTTTTCTAAACTTCCCTAATGGCAATACTTTAATACCCAAGGGAAATAAACACACATGATGTGATTGCTCAATAGATTCGATGTGTTCTAGAAATATCTATTCATACACTGTATACAAGTATGATATGCTCATTAGAGTAAAAGATTCGCGGCAAAAGGTCCTTATAACAGTTGCACAAGAAATAAATATTTCTTCTTATGCTCTTGTCCTGAAAATTACCTAGGAGTTTTCCGAATTAATTCCATTAGGAAATATTGATAAAATACATATAAAGGAGAGAGAAATAGAAGTTATTTCAGAAATCAACATTCTGTGGCTATTTAAAATGTCAACACAATTATGGTATTATTAAAGACACATGTCTAGGAGACTTACAATTGATAAAGAAAACATGCTAATTTGCTTTAAATATAATAAATATTTATGATATAGATGTAAATAAAGCATTTTGGTAAATTTCTTTTTACAATTTATTTAAAATAAAAATGAAGAGCAAGCTTTCTGATAAGAAAAATTGAACTACTGATAAGAAAAATTGAAAAAATCATTTTTAAATTCTTTGAGATAGGATTATGCTTACAAAAAAATTACTACCTTTTTTAAGCTTATGCACAAACTAGAATGCGACGCTGTTTTACTATTTGAATTAAAAAGTAACGCTTGTGTCAATGATAAGTGAAAATTGGATGCATAAAAGAAATATGGGGGGGGGGAAGCATGTTTTTTTTAAAGATATGATTATAAATTATATTTTAGGCAAACATTAATTCTTTTTTCATATTCAAAAATATTTAAAAATTATGAGATCTTTAATTCACATTGTCATACCTTGAAATTACAGCATACATTATTTCGCAGAAACATTTTTGAAAAAAACCATTTAAAAAAATTATATTTTACAGTGGAAAGTCCTATTAATCGGCAAACTTTTAAAAAATGATAAATACTGGCGAGCTTTTTTTGTTTTCCTCCTTTAAAATAATTGTTCACGGCACTTTGAATTTGTAAATATGCGATTAATATTATAAATTTTTTTATTTTTATTTTCAGATCCCTTCACAGCGTTTGGAATCCAACAAACATAAGATTCCTTGGGAAGAAACAGAAGGCTATAGGAATAAAGAGTTCACACACTTTTTTAATACTAATGGTATTCCAAAAACTGCATTCGAAATGAATGGCCGAAAAAGTGCTAATATTTTGATGCGGCAGAGTCACTCTAGACATTCTCCATCACACAGATATTCGTATGGAACAATGAATAATTACTCCAAAAGACGCCATAAGCACAGAAGAAGCTCTAGTGAAAGTCCTAAAATATGTAAAAACATTGCCAATGGCAACCACAGTCACTCAATTGAATCAAAGTCTCCAACAGATCGAAGTGACACAAAATTCTCTCACAGCTCTTCCAGTGGCTCTGCCAATCCGAAAGCCATTATTGTTCCTCGCCTTAGAATGCAGGATGCATCCAACAAATCTAAGCCAGAAGCATCTTATAGCAATTATTCTCCGATTCGTAACATAACTCAAAGTGAAAATAGACAAACAGGTAAGCAAGAAGAAGGTAAATTAATCAAAGAACAACTATTGTCTTCCCCTAAGCTGGTTAAGAATATTTTATCCAAATCACAACAGCCAAAGCAAGAAGGAAAACAAAAACTGAATAATCAAGATTCGGAAACAGATCCATTAGCTAATTTGAGTGATGTTAAATTAGGACTAAGTGAAGACAGCAGTGAACTCTCCATTTCTTTTAATGGTCCGGATACATTAAAAAAAGATTCGATTATTCAACCACCAGTTTTGAAAGGTTTAGTTGAAATGCCAAAAATTCCATCCCCGAAGAAGGAAAATAAGCCACCAGTCACTAAAGAGATCATAGTAGACAGTACAGTAAGTGTAGAAGTTACAAGTCCACCTCCAACGAGCCCAAAAAACAATGATAACCTTTCTACAACAGTTGTAACTGAAGAGACTACAGTATCAAAAGGAAATGGAAATTCCAAAGTTGTGACAGTAACAAGTATAACAACTAGTTTGACCAAAGGCAAAAATAAGGAACAAGGAGTACGTAGTCCAGAGGGAGAAACATGCAATGATTCATCAAATGTTAAGGATAAAATACCAAAAAACGATTTAAATTTAGAAATCGCAAAAAGTCCTCGAATTATAGATTGCAGTAGTTCTTGTAATATAACTACGGAAGTAAAATAAACTGTGAAACAGATTTTTTATATATTTGAATGAGGCTTCAAATAATTTTCAGTAAAATAAAAGATAGTCATTTGTGCTCAAACAATTAGATAAATCCCTAATTTTAAATGCAAACATAGTAAATTATTAATAGCTATAAAATTTTTATTCAATTTGTTTTTAAGAACTGCTTTATTGAAATATAGCTAAAATGATTAAAACAAGGCGTGCAATTTTATTAAAAATTTGCTAAATAAAGATTTCTTAGGGCTTTATATATTTATACAGAAAAATAATCATTTTATAAATAATGAAATAAGCTGTGATATTATTTCAAGCAATTTTTAATTTTTCAAAGTGAAGGAATAAGTATTAAAGAAATAAGTCATTAAATATTTTAATGTATTTAACACAATATAGTCTTTATACTATGATATTTAGATGATTTTACCAGTTATATACATATATTATACTTTCCATTAGAAATACCAATTTTAATTTCTGGAAATTTAAAAATTATGGAAATTGAAAGCGATCGATATCACATTTAAGATATTAGTTTTTACTTTATAAAAATTATACTTAAAAGTATAAATTTATAGAATAGGATGGAATGTTTTTTGAAATAATGTGTTAGTAAACATTTTGTATACATTATCTAACTTTTAATTTTGATAATTTAATGGGAAACATATTTTCTCATTAAATCATTTAAATTAAAATAGTAAAATATAAATACCTTTTTTCAGCAAACATTAATAAATAAGAAATTAAAATAGTTTGCAGTAAAATATTTATATATATTTTAAATACATATCGAGAATAAAATTAACCATGGATTTAATCTAAAAATTTTAAATGTGCTTTGACCAATATTTTTTTTTTTTTAGAAATAATGATTAGAAAGAAAATGCGAGTGTGAAAGAAAATAACTGTGTCAAAATACTTAAAATAATTGAACGCAAGTATTACCAAAGTTGTATTATATGATAGAAATAAAGAACTGTATTTTGAAGAAATTTTTTTTGACTAACTGAATCAAATTAAAGATATTCAATTTCCAATAATTCTTTAAACTTTAATATTAAAAATTTCTTAATTAAGTACATTTACCAAAATCAAATTAAACAAAATTCTGGATTTTTATATGAATAAACTATATTTACGAATGGAAAAAAAATTCATACACTTTTTATTACCAAAATTTAAAAATTAATTTTTTTAAGAAATTAAATTTTTTGAGAAATTACTATATATATATTGCATAAGAAAATCATTAATTTCAGTGATTTTCTTATTTAAAGATTTCGGTTTATTTACATAATCAAATAATATATCAATTGCATAAAAAATGAAAAAGAAAAAAGATAAGCACAATTACTGTTACTAATATATAAGTTATATAGGTGTAGTTATTAAAATAATGTATACACCTACTCAAAAATAATCTTATTAATTAATGTGGCGAATGTCATGTACTGCCACTTGGATTCCTCTCAATCATAAATTATACAAATGTGAATGCTATTTCAGGTAATATTGTGACAGTTTTCATTGAGATATTTAGAAAGTTAGGAAAATATATTGATTGTATGCTCTAAAAAGACCATAATGGTTCAGTCATATTGAGTCATTAGGGGATTATACTAATCAATGTAGGCGTTTTACTTTAATCCTCGTGTTCATTTAATTATGAATTGACAGGTCCTGCTGCAAGAATATGAGTTTTATTATTTTGAAAATTCCATTTTCTGCAGGAAGCGTTTACATTATAGGATGGATCTAGGCAGCTAAATTTTCCTACAGGTTTTTTTTTTTTTTTTTTTTTTTTTTTTTTTAAAAGGATAACTATTAAGCAAATAGAAAACTACGAATTCGCTTTTTATACCAAGGAAAATCTGTTCCCATATTTGATAACTGGAAGGATAATCATGATCATAATTCCTTCAAGTGTTCAAGAAAGTTTGTTCAAGTATCATGACACGTACAAAAATTTGAAAGATTATTCATTTGACTAACAACATGGCCAATAATCTTTCACTCTTTTCTGTTGTATTCTACTCATTAATCGAGTAAGTTTTATGTGTCACCACTAGACGATGACGTAGATGACGTTTAGCATTAACTTTGACAAATTACTTTGGAATTGTTATTTAAGTGTAAAAGTTTGGTTTTATAATGCAGCTGCCTCTACACTGCAATTATTAATATTAGAGAATCCAGACACTAGTTAAGTTCTTGTGGTCATATTGGTTGTAGTTCTTTTGACACAACAATCTGTTTCAATATGTCTTCTCAATGAGCTTACCCTTTATTATTTTGCTCTGCCAAGTTTGTCTTACCAATGTGTGTAAGCTAACATGGTTTTAGAAACTGTACCTTTAGAAATATCTAAAACTGTGATATTTCGATCACAATTATCTTAGGTAATCAGGTTTTAGCAATTAGCTTCTTTGAAAATCTATAAGGTTTACCCTTTTATGTTTTTAAAAAAATCCAGGACACTTAATTTTACTAAAGTTTTTTTATACAACTTGAAAGAAATCTGCATATTAGCTAATATATAGCTTTTACTTATTCATTTTCACTGAAAGAGTTGCATCAAGTAAAAAGTTCATATTTACAAATGCAAAATCAAATCATGAATTGCTGAAGATTTATATTTGTTTTGGAAAAGAATCAGAGTTTTTACATAAAACATGGACTGTAGAATATAATTATATTTGATAAGATGAATGAAAAAATTCTACAAGATGTGAAATTATTCCAAGATAATATCAGAAGTAAAAAAGACTGTCATAGGTTTAATTCTATTGTCATTTTGAACACGAAGTTTTCAAAGACCAGTAAAGCTTACAACCGTACAAAGCTTACAACTGTACTAAGCTTTGCTTCATTTTATAAAGGTTTTTATTGAATAAAACAATACACTCACACACATCTAATGGTTTCATTTTTAAATCTCTAAAGAATATTATTTCAAACCGATATTTCTTCTGACAGACATTTAGTTTTTTATTTATCTGGAAATATTTGCCCATGCAATGCAAAGGTGAGTATTGATAGTATACAAGTATTACAGATTACTTTTTCTGTCTAATTTTTGATAATACGTCGAAAATCACAATCGGTTTATTGATATTTGTTTCATAGTTTGGTATTTACAAACTTGAGGTAGATAGTTTTGTTGACAATTGGCAGTTTTCTTAAAAGTGACTGGCTATTGAGGACTCTTCTCATTTTATAAAAATTTGAATCTTTTGATTATAATTACTTTCTAGTTCTCATACCATTCTTCAATATTATCCATTTTATTTTATAATTTTTGATGTAGTTTAATTTATAACAATCATATCTGCATAAAATCCAGGTGTAAAGCTAGAATCTTTTCTTTCAATGGGAAAATTTGTGGTACAAATTAAGTATAGAATTTGAAAAGTATACTATATTGAGGAATACCTGCATGCATTTGTCTTTCTGTTGACAAGTAATTTTTAATTACCACAAGGAATGTTTAATCTAATCATTTTGCTTATGAGGGTGACCTTTTTAACTCTATCAAGTGATTTTATTATTTCAATTAACAGCATGACAGATGGTTGCTTAAGATTACCCAACAAACTCAAGAATTCTCAGAATCTATTTAGTTATGGAGTGGTCATATCTAAATCCATATTGCTCTGCAGGATGAACATGTAGAAAGAACTGGACTCTATTAAGTATAATTTGTTTTGAAAAAGTTACCCCAATTTAAGAAAGAGGACTAATTGGCCTGTTGCTGTACAGTCATACTTCTCTAAACCTAGCTCAGAGTAGAACTCTATCAGCAAGATGAATGCAGTTGAGTAGGAATTTTAGTAATTTAAAAACAGGAACGAAGCAGAAAACCTCCAATACTTGACCTGCCACCCTCAAAGGTATTATTTTCCTTGGAGGACATTACGAGCACGACTTATTTAACGTGACCCAGCCATTTTTAGTGAATATGAGGAATCTTCATTAAGTTGAGATTTGAGCTCAAACTAATTGACCTGTAATTGCTGGGATTGGTTTCTATAAAAGTATGCTGGGAATTTTCCAAAAGAAACATAAAAAATGTATGCGTAAGAAACATTAAAATTTCTCATACATGCAGTGTATAAGAAAATGTTTGAACATATGTTCTTGACATTTCATCAAGACTGGGTACTTTTCTGTTATTGAATTTCTTAATAATATTTAACATTTCTCTAACTTTTACTTTTCTAACTTTTTTTCCATTGTATTGGATTAATAGTTTTCAGCGAAATAAATTTTAGTTTCCGAATAATATTTCTTTCAAATTGGTTATTTTACTGGCTTCAATATTTTCAGTAAATTGAAGTTCTGCGGTATCAACAAATGTTTTAGATTGCTATCTTATGTTTAAAATTTGAAAAAGACCTCAGTGTTAGCTAGCATATAGGTTTATTCATTCATCATCATTTGAGAATTATTGGGTTGTTCGGAAAGTCATTTCGTTTTTCCTACCTGAATTAGTTTTTTACTAGTGAAAAGAAGCCATTTTATGAATATGAAATCATGCTACGACCAGAGAGATGGTAAAAGGTATTGGACTAGAATTGACAATATACAATTCAATAAGATATTTATTCGCTATATGTTTTTTTATTTTCATATGAAACGAAATAAATTTCCGAACAACCCAATATATTAAGTGAAAAGTTAATTATTTACATTGGTAAAGTCAAATAATAAATTGATGAAACAAGTCACATTTGACTCATAGTAGAACAAGAGTTCTTATATGAATATTAAAAAACTATATTGTTTGATAAGATACATATATACTATTCTATACTACTATGATATATACTTTTTTTATATTTAATAAATGAAATAAACTGGTAGCTGAAAACTTTAATATCTATAAAGCATACTCTTAAATGTTGCTTTTATTAACAAATGTTTTCATTATTTGACAACCACCTGTATTTTAAATTTTGCAACAGTAAAATAATAATAAAAAAAAAACATCAATCAGCTACATATTTTAGTTATTTTTTTATTTTATTGGATAATTCTAACTTTACATATTTTTATTATTTTATCACACAAGTATTAATTAAAATAAGAAATTGAGTTAATAATTGTCTATTTGTAGGATATATCTTCAAAAGAATCTAAGTAATTGAAACAATAATGAGGGAATTGAATAGTAACATATATAAAACTCTATTCTGACTTTCTATATATTTTTGATTTCCAGTCACTTTTTACACAAAAGGAATAATCATCTTAGATCTTTAATTCAAAGTGTATTACAAAATGATAAGAATCAGACACGCCAGCATTTTAATTGAAAGTCTGAATGATAATTATTCAGTTGCCAAACAACCAGCTCAATTTGTAAATTAGAACTGGAAAACAATTTGTATAAGCCTACTTTATAATGCTAATACCAGAATATGTTTTGAAAAACATTTTGTATCAACTCTTGCTAATTAATTTTTGCTAATAAGACTTCAATACATTTAAATGATAACAAATTCTCCTTCCATATTTGAAATATAAAAGTCAACATTAACTAAAAATATTTATTTAAGCATCAGAAAAAATATTTGTTTTCTGCAGAAAAGAAGGTAACTGGAAAACATTTTAAAGCACAATATTATTTTTATAAATTTACCAAAAATGCGCAACCAAAATGAAAAAATGCATTATTAAATATACATATAGAAAATTATTTTTTGTAATATACACTCTTTGTGCGATTATTTTAATGTTTCATTTAATTTTCAAATTTCTATTGCAAATACCTCAGCTTACATATTATCTTGTGCTTGCTATAAAAAGTACATTACTTTTAGTATTAGTAACCACATTAATGAAAATTGAGTGTAAATAAAATACATTTTTAACATGTATTCAATTATTATTTTCTATACTTCTAGAATCATGAGATATTTAAATACAATCTCAGATTTTTGATCCCTATTTGTACATTAAGAACTTTTTATATGTTTATTAAATATGTGAAAAAAACAATTGTTTTAAGTATTACTACAAACCCACTTAACAATATTATGGTATCACTAACAAAACTAACTTCATTTGCACAAGTAATGGTTTTTAATAATCAAAATCAGTAAAAATGTCAAATTTTAAATGAAATAAGAAAGTTATTTGAAATATTTTTTCATGTAATTTACAAAAGTATTGTGGCAAGATACATGTATATATAACACTACATTCATACTTTGTAATTCCGTAACTATGTTTTAAAAGAAAATTTTATTATTTTGTGCAATTGCTATCTTCAAAAAAATGGCTATTTTGTAGATACCATACATATTTATGAATATTAAACACACTACTTTTTCAAACATGCATATATGTTGAATGAAATGGTGGAAAAAACATAAATTAACATTCTTCTATTGTTGTTTCATATCTGCATGATATAGCATGTCTAGCGACTGCTAGACAAAGCCCCTAAAATGTACAATAAAAATTAAAAGATTGTCATCACAGGAGAGTTGAATTCTTCTAATAGTTAGAAGAGAGATTTTAAGAAGAAAAATTAACATATTAGTTTTAAGCAAATATGAGAAAAAATTATATTTACACGCAGGAAATTGTTCAAGAATGTGATACATACTTAATGTTCTAATGATTGTTAAAATATTCCTTAGGTTTGCTGAAAAGTATTCCTTACATTTGCTTAAAAAGCATTAAGTTAAGACACTTATGCCTTTAAAGCAAACATTAGGAAATTGTAAAAAATTAGCCTTTACTTTTAAAAGTTCTTATTAAAATCTTCTGAAGAGAAAAAAGATTCAAGATCAAAAACTGTTTTTCATATATTTAAAATCACATTTGAAATTAACTTCAATTGCTAACAATCAAAATCAGTAAAATTGTTAAATTCTAACTGAAATAAGAAATTCCTTTGAAATATCTTTTAAATTATTGAATTAGATAAATTTTAGGAACTTAAATTCAAATTAACCGTGATTTATTTTTCTCCCAATTTCTTAACAAAACTTTAATTCTTTTAACAAAATAAATTTTTTAGAAACAATTTTCCATTTACTGTACATAGAAGTAAGACTTCTATATAAAAGTCCTCTTATTTTTGTTATATTACATGAGGACATTTTTATTAACCGCTTCCCTTATAAATTTTTTTAAAAAAAATTGCAAAAAATCATCACATTTTTTTATTTTATTACTAAATACAAGAAAACAAAACAAAGTATGTAGTTTTTAAGTTCAATTTTTAATTTTTTACAGTTATAAAAGCATATAGATTTAATATTAGTTTACAATCCCGAGTTATCTCGGGCAAAAAAGTTAAATATTAGTCTTTGTATGATAGTTTTTGAAACAAGGGAAACACAAAGTGATACCTGACATTCCGTACGCTGGTATCTGGTCTCATTTCGTACGGCATACCCACCATTATTTTACTTTTTTTCAACACAACTATCCTCCTTTGTACATAACTAATCCACAAGCGTTGTATACTATACCATAGAGAAACACGTGGCCAATCCCAGAAAAGAACCGTGAAATTAAAGAAAAGGCAAATTGCATGTTAAAACAGAATATTTCCTCCAGGCCGAGTAAAAACGTGATAAAACAAATAGTACTGACAAATTTTGCTTCACCCGAATTTTCTCGGGATAATAATTAACTGCAGTATATACGAACCGGAGGTAACTCGGGATAATAAGGCAAGCGGTTAAGAAATTCATTTTCAAAATTAAAATACATTGACATATTATTATGTCATTTACATTTATATATTATTTTATCACATTGTGATACATTCTTAATTACTTAATAAAATATTTAATATAAGTTTTCTTTATATTTTATTATTTAAATTATCTACCACTTATCTATTTTTTTGGTTGCACTGTTTCTCAAAAATTTTAATCTTGAACTGAATTTCTCATACTTTTTAGAATGGAAATTATCACCAAAAGGATCAATTAACAGACATTATATTAGATGCATAGTCAATGAATTCATAAAGCTGCAAATTTATAAGATTTTTATTTTCCAACAAATTAACACACATTCTACCAAAACATTATGAACATATATTTGAATGATTCATAGCATTTAGAGTAGCCAAAGATAATTCTCAGAATTTCAATTATATGCATTTTTTCATTTTAAAAAAATATACAATGTTTTATTGCAATAAATAATGTACAGAAAATTTCACATACATGTGTATGTAAACATAAATGTATATACTGAATAATGTTTATAACCTATAAGGAGAAATTTTTAAGTAAAAATAAATAAATAAATACTGTTTGTAAAGAAATCTTTTAGACTGAGAATTCTTTTATAAAACATTAAGATATGTGATGAAATTATTCACTTAATTTATCACTTGATATCATTAACTCAAGTCAGGAATAGAAGATAGCCAAAACAAACTTCATAAATATATGCAAGCATATTTATGTGCTTCAAATAAGACGGTCATTAACAAATAAAATATACTTTTATAATTCTATATTTGTAAAATTATGTTTTACAAAAAGTCCTATTGTTATGAATTAGTTTGCATATTCAATTTTTTTTCTGCGATGAATTTTTTCATAAAATGAGATATTAAAAACAAAGTTTTTAAACTTTATGTGACATCTGATTGACTTGATTATAAGCATATAATCTGTAAATAATGAAATTTCAAACTAAGTTTAGAACAAATTTTATGTTAGTAATCAAATAAATTATCATTTTACATTTGATTATTTTAAAAGTATGTATGGAATTTAAGGAGAAAAAAATTTATTTTGATGAAATATTTCATAGTTAATAAATATTTAGAATAAATAGAACTATTATTTTAAATATTTAGTATGTTTTTTTTTTTTTTTTTTTTTAAATTTTTAGAATTAAAAGATAAATATTATATTTTACATGAGGAGACAATAATTTTAAAATAATTAATTTTAGATTAATTACAGTAGAAAATTTACTTTTTAAGTCAATAAAATAAAAAATATGTAGTTAAAAATTTTTGTTATTAATTATTCTTTGTACGAACTGTTAAAAAATTTGCGGGAAATAAATAATTTTTAAATTTCATTTCTTGGAATGTTGATTAATGTAATAAAAAAAAACTGAAATATTAAATAGATAATAATATAGATTTAGTTTTTGAAGTAAAGGATGTCAGCTTTTTTTCAGTATAACATGAATAAAAAAAATGTTTTTTTGAATAATTGAGAGTAAATGAAATTAAAATATTGCATTTTTCAGAATAAATTATGTTTGGAAAAGAAAATGTAAGTAAATAATTTAATTACTGTTACACATAAAAAATGAAAGAAAACCAAAAATTGATTTATAAATTATTTATTGACAAATATTTCTTCAATTACAAAAAGATTCAAATAATACAAAATTTTTTTTCTTAATTTTTATGCTAAAAATAATTAATAGAGCAAGGGGAATGTGCTATAACGATTGCTATAAATAAAAGTGTAATACATAAATTAGCATATTTTATGAGTAAATGAAAATATTATTTAAATCTTAAAATTAATGATAAAAACATACATGGATTGTTAAAATAAAATGCTGGCACTCAAGAAAAACCTTTTGTGCTTTTTTGCAATATTCAACTTTAGTATACACTCATCTACACTAATCTGAAATAAAAGTTAAAATTTTATATTATAACTGAATATTAAATTAAAAATTCAAAAGTTCATCATGGTTTTTATATGTAAAATATAAAACATTTGAAACCTTTTGAAAGAAACTTTTTAAAATATAAATTTTTGCACTTATCAAAATAAGTGTGACATAAAGTAAGTCTTGTAACAGAAATAAAGCTTTTAAAATAAAAACACTTTTCAATTTTTCAACTGATATTTCCTCAGATATATGGCAGAATAGTGAAAAGTAAAAATATACATTAAAATGTACAATGAGATCATAAAAATTGTATTACTATAAAAATTTTTGAATATAAGTCTTAAGAACAAAAATAAGTGAAAGTTATTTAGGTAAATTACAAAAACAAAATATTTTATTAGAAATGAAATTAAAAAAAAAAATATGGATTTGGTTTGTTTTTCTATGTACTTTTTTGTTTATAATGGTTGATTGGTTTACTAGTTGGATTTACATGAATGGAGTTATTAAATTAAACAACAAATCATGTTTTGAAAATAATATGAATTATAAAGTTTATATACATGATTATATGCCCTATTACGTTAAAACTTATAAATAATCTATTTACATTTTAATATTATAATAATAAAATGTTAACTTACTATTTTGATATTGGAATCAATTTTTCTGTAAATTAGTGGAGATAGTATGCTGCAATCTACAAAAGAAGAGGTTAGATCTTATAAATATTTAAGTTTTTACAAATAACATTTTCAGTTGCATTCTACTTTATCATTATTTATATTAATGCTTAATCTAAGTAAGATATAAAACATTAAAAATACTGCATATTTTGAAGATATATGATTAATTGTATATAAAAAATAAATGTATAAGATTTATAAGAAGTTTTTGAATTATATATTTTAATGAAAATATATTCTCACAACCAATACTCTAATTTTCAAGTTAAATAAATACTCTTACTTGAAATATTTAGTAAAAATTTATATTAAAATTATACACAAAACATATGCAATGTCGTTAGACTATTGCTCAAAATTAGGCAGAAACATTATATAATTTTATTAAATTTATAAAGATAATATATATCTAGTAATATAAGCAGTTTGATACAATTATAAATAACTTCCCAACATTAACAAATTAAATTATAAGAGTCCCATAGATTATAGTTATAAGAATAAAAAAAAAAAAGAAAAAGATTGCTAATGTAAAAAATGTATGGATTTTGTGGTGGCATTAATACAGTTTGTTATTGATACTTCAGCAAAGTTTCCACATTCAATTTTACAGCATAAAGCTGCAACAAACAACTATTTTCTTTCAAAGCATTTTTAATTAGGTCTACCATTTATATAATGTTCGCAAATTCAAATCCTCATATACAAGACTTTCCTTTACTAAACAATGTATTTTAACAAGGAAATCTTAAATGCTCATTATGCTTTGTATATATTTTTAGCCATAATTTACTCTAAGCATTTTTTAGTATAACTTTAGTTTTCTTTTTGATTGAAACCAAATTCTTCATTTTTTATCAAAATGAATATTATTTTGACACATCTCTAATTAATCCTGCAAAGTATTTTTACGAGTATACATGCATCATTTGTGAGCCATAAACTTAAGTTAAAATCCATGATATTACAAGCAACTGGTTGAATTGAGTACTACAACAATTTAGTTTAAACTATTCAAAATGAGTAGTAGGCAGAAAAGGATTTTTTTCATTATGTCAAGACTTACTTAAAAAAAACTTGTCTACAAATGATTAATATGAATATACACTTATTGCCATAAAAATTTGCACACCAAAAAAGTCGTCAAATGAAACAAAATTTTAGATAAGTACTGCCTTGATATTTGTAAGTGATTAGAAAATCAAAGAAAAAAGGGCCATTTATTGCAGAAAAAAGTACAAACAAAGATTTTAATATGTTGGATCTCCACTAGAGCAGATGCAAGATGCAATACAAGCGAGCACTGAGGCATAAAATTTGTTATATCCTCAGATATTTCATTATACAGTTGCTGTAAACTCGCTTCTAGTTTGAAAAAACATGTAGATCCTCCAACTTGCCATCCCAAATATTCTCGATTGGTGACACATCTGCGGATCGGGCAGGCCAAGGAAGGGTGGTAATGTGGCAAAGGCTATCTTGTGACATCCTTGCTATGAGTGGCCAACTACCATCTTGTGGAAAAATGGTTCCTTGGAGCTCAGCCATGAGTGGCAACACATGCAGCTGAAGGATATCATGGACATAAAACATGGTTATCATTATGCCATGCATCAATATTAGGGGTTACCATGTACTATAAGCAATGACACCCCATATCATCATACCATCTGTGGACAGTGTTTTGCTGTAAAGTAACGGTAGAACTAAGGCGTTTACCACGGAACCTCCACATGCACACACAATTGTATTACTGGTCAAATTGAATCTAGATTCCTTGCTGAAGACAATCTGATTCCATTCTGTTGCAGTCCAATCAATCTGTGCACAACACCACTCCAAATAGAGGCGTCAGTGTGTGTGGGTGGTGTCATTGGACAGCACAGGTAATGAGCACGGTGGTGCTAGATGTTCTTGTGATGGTTTAAAAAGCCACAGGGGCACATGAAGAATATGCTCTCTTTCTATGCTGTTATGATAGTGGTTAATGAGGCAGTTGCCTTTATGCATTCGTTTCATATCACATGATGGTCTTCTCGACAACCAGTCTGTTAAAGGCATCCTGGGCCTGGTCACTATGTAAATGATGTTTCTTCTGTCCACTGGTCCCAACATATCTTCACAGTAAAATAAAAACAGTCAACTTGATGAGCTATTTGCCGAGCTAACCACCCAGTTTCCAATCACTCTTCTCTAAATCTGACAGCAGCTTATAGTGTCTCTGATGGCAGCGTAATGGCATGTCTACTCCAGTGTTTCCTTTCAAAAGATTAAGTACATTTTAAAAGCTCTGCTTTTGGAGTTTTATACTCCAAGGAGAACGAAGTTCAGCCGCCCTTTAGTGGATGCAAAACAGAATGAAAATGAGTTTTCGACAATAATTAAGATTACATAATTTCATTTTTACTACATCAATTTTTTCATCAAATAAATAAAATGCTTATTATTCTCCTTCCCACTTATACAGCTATTCAGATAAAGCTTGATTTTGAAATAGAAAAATATTAATTTTGATACTATCTATAGGAGATAGATTCTTTAATCCATAAGAGCACTTGCTTTTTGTATGCATGCCTGAAGAATGGGTGTTTTTTGGGTTTCCCTATGTGGAACATAAGAGAATGGTATTCGATCGATAAAAAATTAGCACAAAAGGAAAAATGCAGAGATTTTATAATGGCTTTCAGTGTTAGGTTACCAGCAAAACAAAATCAAATTATTCATAAAAAAATTAAATCATATTCATTATTCAACAAACAATGATACTTAGTATTCTGTGAAAAAAGTAAATAGTATTATATAGAAATTCACTAGCAAAAAATCATTCAATTTCATTGCAATTTTGTGCAAATAATGAAACAACACTTACATAACAGGAGTTGCATGGAAACTTTCCCTATTAGTAGAAACATTTTCTTTAAACCTAGGATATAAATATTATTACTTAATTTTCATAGGAGAAACATCAAAATTAATCAAAGAAGAAAAATTATATAAGTTGTATTATTTTGTTATTTTGTAAGAAAAAGTTATATATTTGTTTGTAAAAAAAAGTTATATAAGATAATTATACAAGATAAAATTATTATAATTAACTTATCCCCTATATATATGTCCCTGTAAAATTACTCTCAGTAATAATATTACTTAATAAAAAAATTTGTTCTAGGAAGTGCAATGTTGAAAATATTCCGTATAGAAATTTTTATAGCAAATATAGTAAGAAAAAATTGGAAATTCATATTTTTATATCATTATTTATGGATTCAAATATCTACCTTATAACAGGATAATTTAGAAGTAAATTTAATTATTTCAGTAGAATAGAAAATTTCCTTGATTTTACAGCACAATAAAATGAAACATTTGATTTCAAAGACAAGCTGAAATCTAAGAAATCCATGAAAGTCAAAAAAATATTCATTTCAAATTTTCCAAGATTATTATCAAATATATGAATTCCATTTTAAGTAATCTTAAAATATTTTTACCAAATATGTCTTTTAATATTTACAGTTGAACATTACAAGCATTGGATATGTATTATGAAAACAATAAAATTATGAAAAAAATACTTATGCATAGTATAAGTTTCCGACCTTTAAAATATTTACTAAAATAAATATGAATAAATAAAAAGTTAAACAATTACCTCTAATGATAAATGTTTATTAATTACTGACAATATTTTGAAAAACTAAGCATACTTGTAGTCAAAGTATTTTATATATTTATCTATTGAAAATATAGAAAAGTATCTCATTATTGCTAATTTTTCAGAGAAACAATTAAAAACTTTTTCCTACTCTTAAAAAGAGTACAATATATAGACATATTATCAACACAATGAAATATATACTTGTATAATCTTCTAGCAAATGAAATTCAGCTCAAATAAGCAAGATTTTTTGGAATAATTAGTATTAACATTTTTATTTTAAAAGTTAAAATTATCGATCTTTGAAGCGATATAACATTTTTCATAAAATTGCTTTTATTTTTATGTATTTATGCAAAAAACATAATTGATAAATACACTAATTTGTATAATAAATAATTGACTGTCATTCTATTTAATGAAATATCCTGATTAAAAATTTAAAATGTACAATCCAGTAACAACTTTTATTTAAACTTTCTTCTATCTAAATGTTCAACTATGTTTTACAGACTTTTTCTTCTACAATCGACAAGTTATTACTTGAAAAATCTTAAAATTTGAAATCTTTCATAAAAATAAAAGGCAATTATGTAAGATACATGAGTACATGTTTCTAATAGTAGTAAAAAATAAATATTCATTTACTTAGTTTTCGAATCGTTTTTACTGGAGAGCTCTTGATCCTTGAAAACAGAACCTTTATAGAATCTTTTATCAATACCTTCAAGAAGAACATCTGACCTTTAAAAAAGCATTTGAATATATATATATATATATTTATATATAAAATTCTATAAAATACAAAATGATTTTTTATATAAATGGAATAACAATTTTCTATCTCATCAAACATTTAAAAACTAAAAATAATAAAGACAAGCATTATTATATTATACAATCTAAGTAGTATGCAGCTTAATATTTTGTTGTACAGGATTAAAATTACATTAACGAAATTAACTAAATAAATAAAGACACTTTTACAAGAAAGAAAATAAGAACAAAAATGAATATCACCAGATAATTATCCATACCTTATTCCAGATGGCAATCTGCAACAAAAAATAATATGTACATAAAATTAAACATATTCTTTTAATATTATCAATACACAAATATTTTTGTTATAAAAACATAATAGAATTAAACAATTAGTTTTGAAAGAAGTAAAATGTAAGTAATTTTTAAGTAAATTATAATGAAAACGTTCTTTATATGCTTACATTTAGTTCAAGTATAGAATTGATAATACTACCAAAATGACTTCTTTCAAAACAAATATTGTTTAAAATTTATAACTTATTATCAATAGATGAATAAAAATTTGTTTTAATGCTTTCATTAATTTTCAATGTTTCAACTATGATATTTTGTAAATGTTATTTATACTGGTGAGAAAACTCTTCTTTTTAACAGTAAAATAGCTTTCTTATGAAAAATGATACTGAGTGAGTTAGCCATCTTATGTAAAATGATTATTGAGGTAAAAGCAAAACAAAAGAATTAGTATAAAACAATTCAAGTTTTTGTGCATTATATTGGTTGGTAAAGTATACTGTAATATGCAATATATTATAAAAATGTTTAAGTTCAATATATACTTTATTTGTAAACTTAAAAGTATCTAGTGAAAAAACTTGGAAGGTTTACATTTCTTATATACCTAATATGTATACAATGCAGTATCACTGTTAGAGGTTTAATAATTGTGAGGAGAAATAGGGTAAACCTAGACCATTCAGAATCATAAAAAATGCTGGATCAGAAGTGCTTTCCTGATGTGATGCTGGGAGTTGTAAACATGAAGCTGTTTCCATATGTGCAAGAATATAATACCATATGAATGTGCAAGTTTCAATACTTCATTTTGTAAATTGGCAAAGAAGTTGTATAATGGCAGATTATATAATGCGGAAAAAGGTAGGGGTGGTATAAGAAAGAAATCACAAGAAAAGGAAAGAACACAATACAATAGAAGAGATATTACTTGATATGCATAAAAACCATAAAACAAAAGTAAAGTAAATAGGTATCAAAAATGATGTTTGAAATGATGACTGTAATGCTATAACATATTGCTGGCTTTACATTTTTCATCACATGGGTGTTCAAATATATTAGACTGTCTTGGATTTCTTTTAAAAGTTAAAATGTATGAGAATGCATTTTATAATTTCTTACATTAAAGATTTTTAATGTTTTATGTCAAAGAAAAATTTTAGTAAATTAATTGTATCAAAAATATAGTTTTAATACAATTAATTTAGCTGGATAATTTATTTATATAATTTTAATTAATTTTTTATTCCATAAATTAAGAATTTACAGCATTGCATTTTATTAAAAGTTTTACTATTGTTCGGTTTCTTTGTTTGAATCAACATTAAAATAAAAAAAAATATATTAAAACCTTGAATACAAACAATGAACTGAAGAAAAGAAAAAAAATTCCCCAAAAATTAACATTTTATTTAATTTGAATTCATTTATTAAATAGTATGAATTGGAAACTAACCATACCTCAATTTGTCTGTTTTTGAGGGGTAAAGAAATTAATAATTTCACTGTAAAAAGAGGATTTGAAATGCGTTTCAATAGCAGAAAATCATGTTATTTTGCTTCAACCAGTTTTTACATTTATGAAACAAAACTAGTATTAAATATTTTATATAGTATCAGTTATTTGTAAATTAGTTAATTATATATATAAGTACATTTATGTAAATAATGACAGAATGTAATTTTATAAGACATTTTTGATGAATGCAGAATTTTGCACTATTTGTCAAAAAGATTCCCATCATAATTTTTATATTAAAAGGTACATTATTAGGTTTTTACATAATAATTTTACACATGAAATTTCATAAAAAAATGCATCTTTATAATTCTTTTTAACAGCATAAAATTATTTACTAACATACAGCATGAGGATTTTATATAAATGTAAATCAGTGATTATTTTTAGAAAACTATTTTGAATAGCTATCAAATTAGCAACAGTTGAGAATGAGCTGTATAATTAATAGCTTATTGTTATCTATAGTCTGAATAACTAAGAATAAAGCTATGATAATTATTTTAGAATACATTTTTTCAGTAATGTCAAAGCATTTATTTATAATCTTTGTGTACTTTACTAATAAAAGGAAAATTCATAACCATATATTTTTTTTAAAAATCAGCTATCTTAAAGTAATACAAATGCTTTTAATTATTAAATTAAATAACAAATAAACCCAAATAATACCATGATAAAACAAAATGATAGGAATAATTATAAGTGAATAAAAATAAGAAATTGACTATTATTTGAATATTATATTCAAATGATACTCTCTCCCAGATACCAGACATTCTTTAATGTTTCTGAGATAATTAATAAGATGAAATAAATTTTAGTTTAGTTAATTTTATAGGAAATCTACTTTTGTGAAATTTAACTAAGTTAATAATGTAGCATACGTTTGAATAAGATTATTCACAGTACAGTGTGACGAGTGAAATATTAAAATTTTTACCTTATATATTAATGCAATTAATTTTAAAATGATGCGCTTGAAAAAAATATCTATTCTTCAAAACATTATTCTAAATAGATATCAATTTCCGTTCCTCGAAAAATTCTCATGACAGTTTTTTAAATATTTTTTATTAATGAGACTTTATTTAGCAAAAACCAGCATTTGGTATTTGTTATGAAAAAATTTTCATATTTTTTTTCAAAATATTATTTAATTTAAAGATCACTCACAATTACCATCTACAAATTTTATAAGAATTTTCAATTTAAGTATAACTAATACTTTCTAGTTTTTCAAAATTGAAATTTATTAAATTTTTATAATATATATATTTAACTTTTCATGAAAAAAAAGAGGGGGAAAAAAAGAAAGAAACTAGTGAATGTAATTTTAAATAACATAAAAAATAAATAATATTTTTATGTGATAATAAAATATGCACACATACTTCACTGTTGAAAATGAGAGCCCTTTCTGCTGAGTTTTAGTTTTTGTGTATTCACCAGCAATAGAGCGACATTTTTTGGCAGAAAAAAATGCTTCGACTCTATATAAATATAAAAAAATACAAATAAGATGGAATAAATAATCCCTTAGTTAAAGACTCAATAACTTATTTGTAATTACAGATACTAAAAATATGAGATCAACCTTCACAAAAAATAAAATTAGCAATACTTGTCTATCTTGGGGAAATAAAAATTATTGTAATTTTAAAAAAAAGTAGAAATAAATAGTAAATATAATAGAAAAATATAGAAAATGTAATTACCAATTTGTTATTTCATGAGTAAAAAGAAAATAAACATTACAAGTTTTTACACTATTTTAAATAAATAATTATACTTCACTGCATATGTGCACATTTTCTAAAATAAATACAATAATAACTATTAGAAAATTTTAAATAATTTTATCACTCAAGTAACTATCTATACAAAAAACATTTTTACGTATTATTTGCAACATTCTTTCAAGACTATAGTTATATTTTCGTAACCTTGTTATTTTAAAACGTGTTTTACTACGCTAGTAATTTTCTTGCACAATTTAATATAGAAAGCTATTTATATAATAAACGGTTTGATTCTATGATTTATATATTGTTTTTTTTTTACCACAGTGTGATTGTTAAAATATGACATATTTTAATACTGTTGTAAATACAGATGCTTTTTCCCAATAAATAACGAATGACAATAAAGAATGACTCAGATTAAAAATCATTAGAGAATACATATCTTTCTCATGCCCCCCTCCCACATCACGAAGCATTAGCAAAATTTTTGCCCCCAAAAAATGATGTTGAGTAATTTTTTATGTGTTCATTAATATAAATATAAAATAGGACTTTTCTTCCACCTTTTTTATTGTAACTAATATTATAATCAGTTAACTAAATCTCATCTAAAATTAGATTTTAATTGCCCAAATCGCACACACACACACACACATATATAATGGTATCTATTTTCATTAAGTTATTGATCATTTAAATGTTTTTTGAAAAGAAATTTGTCACTGAAAATACATTTCTAACGCACAATTGAAATCAATATAAAATCCAATAATGATAATTTTTTGATAGTAAAAATCTTTACATGTTTTAATAGAATATTATTAAATACAAATATTCTTAATATAACTTTGTTACAAGCATTTTATAGTAAATGTTTAGGATAATATAATCAAAGATGAATAAAGATGCAGATAACAAAGGTAAAATTGGATACAAAATAAAACTGAAAGGTAAATCTATAATTTTGAGAGCATTAAAACGACTACTAATGGCTGCTCATTTACAATAAAATATTTTCTCATTCAAATTATAATTGTTATTAGAAATATAGATATTAAATATTAAACAAATTATAAATTTAAAATAGATTCAAACAATTAAAATGATAGAAACTATAAAAAATTTTACATTATTCAATGGCATAGATCAAACTTTGGAATACCTACTTCAAAGAGCAAGAGTCATGTTGATTTTAATTTATACAATTACAATCACGTCCATATATAATGTAAGAAATAAAGTTGTTCATACTCTTTGTCAATATCACATCTTCTTTTAGAATGAGCCAATCCGATATTAGGTTTTGCAGTAGCAATTAAGACGGGTAATATTTCGGCTTCTTGTATTCTTGGTTCACTTGGTGGAGGAATAGGTAAGCTATAAAATGAAACCAAGTAATCAATAAATATACAATTACATAAACAATCCCAAATATATAATTTTTATAATGATTTTAATATTAAAATTGTACACAATTTTAAAACTTACATATAATCATTTAAATTTTTAAAATGTAAATTTTCATTTACTAATTTTATAAATTACATATATGCTAGCAATCAAGATTATTTATTTAGATAACATATATTAGTATCATGATAAATCACTGTTTTGATATAAGATTTTCAACTTGCAATGTATAAATAGATGATTGTTATTAGATTTCAATACCAAAATATACTCTTTTGCTAAATTTGATTTTACTAATAATATTATGTTTATA
>JAPDSC010110119.1:34765-91150 GCA_026290005.1 Latrodectus geometricus | reverse complement strand
TTATAAGCAGAAATAAATTTAATAGATTTTACAAACATATTTAATTTAAGCAATTTTATTAAAATTATTTTCTAAGAAATTTAAATATTTTATATTTTAAAACAAACAAAAGTGGTATTCCCATATAATGCATCATGAATACTATGCTTTCATAATGCTCATAATGCAATACTACATACTCTTTAATTAATTCACACATATATACATTTTTAACTTTCATCTCCCAGTAATTATTCTCCATAGTCCAAGGATTTATTAATTATGAGTTTGATAATTGTAAATTTCATTTACACTAAACGAAATTCAGAGATTTGTATGCAAAAGAAATTGGCATAAGCAATTTAAATAAGAATCAGTAATAGTAATTACCTCAAAAGATCTAAATCATTTATCATTACTGTGTTTAATAAAATGAAAAAAAGGAAAAGCATATGAAAAACATGTATTTATAAAATTATAAAACAGATTTGTAAGGCATATTTTGATTTTAAAAATAAATATTAGGAATATAATCAACATACTTGTCCAATTCAATTGGAGGAAGCCTGAAATAAAAACAGAATTTAGCAATTTCAATTGTTAAGGAAAAAGAATAAAAACACAGCCATAAAAATAATTTATACAAACATTACTATAAAGAATTAATAAACTAGTTTAGAAATTTAATTAATAATTTATATGCTATTAAACTCACAATAATTTTGAATTTAACATGTGCTTAAAATACTTTGACATGATGGAAAAATTGCATATTACAATAAAAAAAAAATTATTGAAGATATATATAAATGTAAGATTGGAATATTTTATTTATACAATCTACATGATGTATATTAACTACACTATAGAAATAAAATTATATGATTATATTTGTATGCTATGTTTATAGATAAAATTATTTTATAACTACAATTGTATTTTTCTTTAGATAAATATAAAATTTTATCTGGAATTTATACAAATTACAGCAACTTAAATAATGTGAATGGAAGTGTACCAATAAGTTAATGTTATTTCAATATAAAACTTATAAATAATGATTTAAAGAATTTTTAAAAGGATGTTATAGTTAACATATATGAGCGGAGTTGTGACATTTTTAAGGCAGAAACCAAACATAGTCATATTTTTAATGTATTGTGAAATGTACAACCTGGAGAATTTTCTGAAATAAAATATCAAGGACATTATAAAAAGACATTGAATAAGCAAAATTATTACTGTTTACTAAAAACACAATAAATTACAAACAGAATTTAAAATAAAATTTTATTCCAAAGAATCAAAACCATGAAAAATTTATAAATCCAACAAAATGTTTCTAATATTTGATAATTACATTAAATAATATACTTTAGGAGTTTCAGAAATCATAATTCATGTCAACCTTAACAGTCATTACAAACAAAACTTCAAGAAAATAAAAATCAATACCCAAAGACAATTTTCTAGAATAACTTCATTCAATATTGTAAGTATTCAACATTTTTCTAAAAATGAATGATTTTTCTTTCATATGAAGAATATGAAATTCAAAGCTCTTCAAGTACAGAACCATTTGCAGCACACATTTTCATGTACTTAGTATTTAACTTAATCGGAATTTAATGAATTTCTTATCTTGCGTAACTTTAAAGGAGCAAATGATATTGCATTAGAGTACCATAAAAATTAAAGGTAAAAATTTTTAACTGCACTTTCAGATCTTAAACGAATATTATATAGAATATTACTGCATATCTTTTACCAGATAAATTAAATTCACTATATTTAATAATTGAATAAAAGAAAAACTGTCTTATCAATATTCAAGTTTGTTTTTGCAAAAAAGTCTTCAATTAAGGATTACAAATTTTTCCTACCCCAAGACAATTTTAATTGGATTGACATTTTTGTTTTTTAAGATAATCTTCACACATTATCTTAAAAACAAAATGAATGTTCAGTGATGATATGTAAGATATCATCATAATTTTTAAATATTCATCATCGCTGAATATTTAAAAACTGATCTAGTATGCATAATGGTTTAACTATACCAAGTAGTGAAAAGATTAGATTACCATGAAACTACTCAAAAAAGGAGGAAAATACTCCAATATGTTGTCTTTTTAATGAAAGTTCATTTACATAAGAAACATATCATACATTTTCAATGACTATTAACTTTTTTGGAAGTTATACTCCTGGCATACAAATGACAACATAAGCAACTTAGAATAATGATTTTAATTTGTTGAATTGGTCTTGTTCTAAAGAAATAAATTGATTAAAAATTACAATGTTTTGTTATGATAGTGAAAACAATAAGTATAGCCTTTGCACCCACATTTTCAAATCCAAACAAGATATTAAAAACAATTTACTGTTAATTTTACAAAGCATTTATAATTCATCATATTTATATGAGATTAATGATTTACTATAGATTACATTACATATTCATTATATAGTGTTATTGAGTTCATAACTAATAAAGAATGATAATAATTTACATGATTATGGATTTTAATAATTTACAGATACAACTCTTCTACATCTGTTACTGAAGAAGATCTATACTTTCAAAAAATTATGTTCATTTTTACTTACAGAAAAATGCTACATAATTACACTACAAGAAATTTGACACATATTTATAAGAAAAAACTATAAGTTTAAGGAATTTGCTTACCTCTGAATATTTAAAACTATTCAATAAAATTTAATATTCAATAATTTGGAAAAATGTTTGATTTTTTTAAATCTTAATAAAAGTTAGTTTATTGTAATATATATTGCAGAGAATATAATTGGGTAGAATTTATTTAAAATTAAATTATATTATAAATATTTATTTTAAATTTTTAAGTGAATGAATCAAAATATCTTTTTACTTTATACAATATAAGAAAGAATTCTTATCAGGCACAGATTATTTGTTTACATGATTTTTGTTTGACAGCAAAATTCACTATTCATGTTTCTTACGTTCATTTGTATTTGTGATCTATCTCATAGAGAGATAAAATGAGTTTCATGACAATATTTCTCAAAAACAATAAAAAAAGAACAATGACTTCATTATATTTCAAAATGTCAAAGTATAACATTGTAAAATTTCAGCATTTAATAAACTAAAAAATTATCATATAAAGTTAAAAAAAAAAACTTACGGGGATATGATTAAAAAGAAATCAATGCTTCAAAATTAATTTAAAATAAAGCAAGAGAACCAGTTCCGTTCATAACTGAATAAAAACAAAATAGAGTGACATAGATTTTAAGTTTGAAATCAACTATAAAAGATTAAAACAACTTACTTCACTGACTCTGAATTTGACTGATCCTGTTCCACAATGTTCTCAGAATTATAAGGATATTTACTAAAAAATATTGGAAATGAAATCTATAGTAAAGTAAAAAACATTTTATCAAATTGCACAAGTCATTCAAATTTAAACAGAAATTTTGAGAAAATGAATTTTGGTCAGTAAATATGAAACATTGTTTCTCAATTATGGTTAACATACAAATAAAACTAAGAAAATGTTTAGTTTTAATAAATAAATAATTCAAACAAACTATATCTAAAATTACTACTTCAAAAAATCCTTTCAGAAAAGGAAAGATACATTTATTGTCAGAACATAACAAAACAAAAAATTATATTTACTTACGGTCCAGCTAAGTTAGCACCTCTTTTACAAGAAAAACATCTGAAAAATAAAATTACATTTTACAATAGAAATAGAAAATATTATGAATTAAATTTCTTCTAATGATCACACATAATACAAATTTGATTAAACCATTTTATACATAATCCTTTGAGATCAATGAGATTTAGTTTAAGTGTTTTCATTAGATGGAAAGGAAGAAAAGGGAAACCTCCTACCAGCTTTATTTTACTAAAGCTAATTTAAGAAAAAATTCCTGTCTTAATGTCATAATTTTTTAAATAATTTTAGATGATTATACAATCGGTCAAAAATATTAAAACAATGTATTTTCTATAAACTAATTTAAGTAATTTATTTTCATTTACAAGAAAATCTGTAAAATAAATTGTTTACCTGGAGATATAATTTTTAAAGAGCTAATCCAATTATCCCAAAGTTTAAACGAAAAAATATATTAATAAACTTGCAAATTAATAAAAAATGATAATTTACATAAAAAAAAAAACTAAAGTAAAGTGAAAATTGAATATGGAAAATCTTGAAGCACTGAAATGCAAGCATGTATTATGCTTATGTACCAAACTTAAAAGTATTAACTTTTATCTCTTTAAATAACATGTCATCATATTACTTAGGTCACTGCATATTACATTTTTCGATACTGTTTTCCCTTCATGTTAAAATCAAATCAAAACTTCCCTTCTCCAACATAAGAAAAGAAACATATGATATATATCCTGAAGAGAAGGATGTCCCTAAAAACATTTGACATAACTGCAAAAAATTAAATAAATAAAAAGAAGCATCATGAGAGCAACTGAAAATCTGAATGCTTATATTAGATGGAAAATTAAAGAGGGAACTTCTGTTTGTAACAGTAAGATGAGTAAGATACCAAAATTAGTAAGTAGAATATAAACAAAGAGAGAGAGAGAATTAGTTTTAATATAATGGATATAATGCTTTATAATAAGATTAAAAATCCTTTCAGCTTAGAATGCCTTTACATACCATCTGAGTAGTAAGATCAGTCTTAAGTAATGTAAATAGCATTTAAAAAGAACATAAAGTTTAAAGTATTATATAACTATATTAACTTCATTAAATATTAATCACTGAAATCAATAATTGAGAATTCCATTAAGATTTATATATATATATATATATATATATATATATATATATATATATATATATATATATATATATATATATATATATATATATATATATCACTATATATATATATATATATATATAACTCATATTAAGATAACAATACTTTTATCATTCTATTAATTTCAGTTGAAGTTTTAAAGTTACACTATTTGGATAAAAATTATTTTAATATGTTTAAAATTATGAATTCGAATAATTAGTAAATTCAATTAAGGGTTTATGTTTATTATACCTAAGTTTTCAAACATTATATTGAAATTTTTTTTATCTTTTCCATAATTGATTGAAAGAAAAATACCTTTATATTTCCTAATTTCAATTTTAATACAAAAATAGTAAAAATTAACTTTATATTTTTTATTAAATAATAATTTATAATAAATCATTTTTAAATTGTTCAAGTTGAAACAATCAAAGTAAATAATGTAGATATAAAATTTATAATTAAAAATTAATACAAATGAGCTTTGAACAATATTTCCAATGGCAATATTTAAGATATTTCTGTATAATACTGATATTGAAACTAAATATTCCAAAATATTTGTTGTCACATTTAAATTATATATATATATATATAATTTTGCTTTTTAATAAATTATTAACACCCTCTACAAAGTGATATTACTAGAATTAGGGTTGCCATCTTTTCAAGTTCTATTGTCATAATTATTAGATTTATATAATTATTATAATTTTATACACCTTTTGTCAAAGCATTTTAATAAAATCCAATAATTCTATTCTAAAGCCTACTTACAGTCTATCTGAATAGTAAATTTTTCAGTTATCAAGAAAACCTTAGTGAATTATTGAGTTTGATATTTGAAATTACACAAACATTATTTTATTCTGAAGATGAAAAATAGAAAATGTTAATTATAACATGCATATTGAAGAATTAAGTTTTTATTAATTTTAATCATACACTTCAAATAATAATATTTAATTTTTATATATTTAAATATAATGTTGCTATATAATGTCCAGGTACTAGGATATCCACCTTTCACCACAACATGGGTCAGAAGTGACAGTTTCTGATATGGTGGGGCACCCAGTGAATGGTGTGCCATTGTTATCCTGAAAGTGAGTTTTAGTAATTTAGAAGATTAGCCTGACAATCCCAACAGTACCACTTCATATGGAGGATACTGTGACAGCAACTTATTTAACATGCCCAGACACCCTTAATGAATATGACGGATCTTCAATTGGGTTAGGATTTGAACTCACTAAATTTCGATAATAAGAGAGAGTGTCCTAAGCGATGAGGCCATTGCAACCTCATATTTAAATATAATATTGAAAAAGTATTGCATCATTATCTGCAGCATAATAGTTTTTGTAAAGAAAAAAAAAATTCAGCAAAATATTTGTGCATTAAGTTCTTTATTAAATTTTTTAAGTTGTAAATACTGGTAGAATTAACAATATAAACATAAAATTATTTCATAAACATTTTACTAGTTTTTGAGAAAACATATAAAAAAACTAGTAAAATCTTAAGGAGCTAAACATGAAACGTATATTAGAGTATCCATAATTTTGGAAAACTTTATAAATTAGAATGAATCATCCTCACAATCATAAAATTCTATTATTTTTTAATATTCACCAAAATATTTTTTCACATTTATATTGTGTGAACAAGATTTATAAAAATAAACCATAGTTATTTTTAAATGTCAACCTCCAGTTTTATACATTTATTAACAGTAATTTCTGATATTAAAATAAATATAAAAGCTAAATTTACTGATTAAGTTATCATTATCTTTAGTAAAATTCCTAAGTTAAATGCTTTAATTTTTACTTTGATCTTACTTCACAACACCAGGCGCATCAGGGAATAAATGAAAGAGAGCAATATCTTTTATTTTTTCTTGCTCATGTAAAATAGCTTTAATACGATTTCTAATTGGCTCTGTTGCAGTTATAAAATCTTCAGTATACATTTTTAAAGAAAGTTCATGTCTAATTTTCCTAAAATTTTCATTCATTTCTTCTTCCTAAACATACAGGTACATTTAAGACAAGACATAAGAATTGCAAAAACAATGGAAAGAAATGTTTTAAATTTTTATAAATTCACTATCACAAAAAATACATTCAAATGTTGGAAGAAAATTAAAACATTCTATGTAATAATTGATAAATTTATATATAATATTACTATATATTGTGATAATTTTATTTGTTTTCTTTGTATGTTTTATAAAACTCTATTTAAAAATATTTCCATAACATGTAATATATTTTTTAATATTGTAACAATTCAATAAAATTTTTTAATTTATATTTCTTTGCAGGAAATATAAATTAAAAAATTAATAATTAATTAACATATTTCATTCCTAACATACTTTAATTAGTATACATTTAAATTAAAGTATGTTAGGAATGAAATAACTTTATACTAGAAGGCCCAAAAAGGGCAAATGAAAAAAAAATTATCGAAATTTATTATTTTACAATATATAATACATATGACAATAGTTTGTAACAACCACATTATGTTTTGAAAATGATGTCTCAATAGTGTTCCTGAAGAACAATATAAATTTCAAAGCAATATCTAAAATTTATTACTATCCAATATGCCCTATTTCGTACAATTGGTACCTTTAATTTGAATTACACTTTAGAAATGAAAGCAAATCTACTGAAAATTAATTTACTCATCCACTGACAGTGCAACAGTTAATCAAAGTATGGAACATTTAATTGGGAACAGTTTTACAACAGAAAGTAATAGTATTGAAGATAATATGAAATTTTAAATAAAACAACCACATTGTTAGACAGATAGCAAACCTGTCTATCATCATATAAACATGATGGATGACTAGAAGCTATCCACCTACCATTCAAGAAATGATGTCATGTATGACCAAATATAGGCAGAGCTTTCCAACAAACAAAATATTCAGTATGTTTAATTTTTCCATCCACAATTGAGCAATGGGTTCTTGTTTACATCCAATTCATATGGCATACATAAAATTGGGCACTAAATTTTCTGTGGAAATCGAAGAAAATATAATTGATATTTTCTTCAATTTCCACAAATCCTTGTGGAATTTGAAGTGTTAAAATTAAGTGTTATAATTTTATTTAAATGATATGGAGTATTATTAGGTAGATTTCTCAGATGTTTCTTGAATGATATGTATATTTATATATATAGAATCAGTAATAATTACACTTTGAACAGTGACTGTTGCATTTTTATTTTTTTAGCTAAAACCTGTAACTAATTTTTATTTGAATATTGTGAAATGTGACATTTTAGAATTATGTATGTTTTTATGTTACTGGCAGCATTGCACAAACTTTCTGTGATATGGATAATGTTTGCTGCTTCCTGGCCAATATATTATCTAGATCTTTTACCAATAGAAATAGTCCGTTTAATGGGTGCAAGGTAACTGACTTTTCAACATACGTGTTACTAGAGTTAATCAATGGTGACGCAGTATAAGCAGCTGTATTTTTTCATGCCATCCAATCTGTTTGATTCATACTCAAGCATATGAGGGCCATTATGGATCTCAGATGCGTTTAATTTGAGAAGTACTTATTTCTATAGATCTATGGTTCCAAATTTCTCTAGAAAAATTTAATCCTTTGTTTATTTCAGTGTAATATATTTTTCCAATAAATATTATTATTTACATTCCTTCTATAGCAACTTTAATAGACAATTGTATAATATAACATAATTTTATATTTCTCATTAACTTGATTAAATATTTAAATTTTCTTTTTTATTCTTTCCCCATTGCGAACGATAAAGTTAACAATTTTTTATTGCAAATGTTTTCAGACATCATTAGAAATGGATTCTAAATTTTTCTTTGAATTAAAATAACAAAGATTTTATGATGGTGAAAAATACAATTGAAGAAAAAAGGTTTTCAATTGTCTTTCCAATCTGAAATCTTGGGAAATAAAAAAAAAATGAAATCTTTATCCTACTTTGAGATCATTACATAGTATTGTTGAGATTTCATTCAAAAAGTAAAAAAATTCTAATTTCAATGAATTCTTTGAGATATTTTGTAAACGTGAATTATAATTTATAATTCTTAAGTGTACAAGGAATAGTTATTCTTGTGAACAATTTTTATTATTTATGAGTTAATACTTTTTATTCTTTTATTTTTAAGGAACTCATAAGTAATAAAATAAATAATGAAGTTAATTTAAAACTCAGTGAAAGAAGATAGTCTTAACAATTAAAGCATTGAATAAATACAATGAAGTGTAATTTCCATTATTAATTATGTAAAGTTATTGAAGATTTAAATGATTTAATAAATTCTTATGTTACATACGTATTTTTAAGTAATTCTGAAAGTATTTAAAAGTACATGTTAATTTTTAAGATAATCATATATTTGTCAAGACAATTATATTATTTTCAAATAACAAATAAAGATTTTAACATTTAAGAACAATATTTTCCGATAATTATGTTTTCTTAAAAACTTTCCATTAGCTGAAAGATTAGTTTAAAAATTACTAGCAAAGTTTAAAGAAATGAATATAAAACATTATATCACTAATACTTTACACATATATATTTTTTAAAGAAATCATAAGTAAAAAATAAGCTTTAGTATGAAATAAGATTTAAAAAAATATTTTTCATAAGCTCATTAAGACAATTTTGATAAGTATAAGAAGTGTCAAACAATATTTCTCATAAATATGAAAAGCAATTTACATTTATTTTTACAACGATGGTTAATCTTTCAACATCTTCATTTACGTCTCTGATGACTGAAATAAATTCACTTCGATCTAATTTACTTCCCACCATTTCAACATCAGCTTTCTAAACAAACAAAAAAAGATTTTAATTATAATTAACAAAAAACTGATCTATTTAAATTTTATATTTGCCAAATATTGCACACAAACATTTAAAAACACACAAATTTTGTCAAACATTACTTAAGCTTTATACTTACTTTTCATAGAAACTACAAGATTATGAAAATAAATTTGTCTTTACTTGAAAGAAAATTGTCAAGATATTTATATTATGCAATTGAGTTCTTAAAAACAGTTACATGATTACCAAAACCATTTAGAAGAAACAATACCAAGTAATTATTTGAATTTTCTTTTTTATGTTATTTATTCTTAGATTATAAAAGATATTTAGTTTTTTGTTTTAATATAATAATATCTCAAAAAGTTGTACTACACTGGTGTTATTTCCAAGGAAGTTAGATACTGAGTGCTAGTAAAATCTGAGTGTAGTATTTGAATTCAAAGATATTTATCTTTCTATGAAATCAATCAAACATCTGATAATTCTAATACTTTGAAATAATGTTTAAAAGACCTAAATAAAAACTTATTATAAATTTAAATTTTTATATAAATTTATAATGAATGTAAAATAAAAAATTTACTATAAATTTTTATTTAATGCATTTAGACTTTATTTTAAAGTATTAGAATTATCAAAGGTTAGGTTGTTTTCATAAAAAGATAAAATAAAGAAAATACAAAATATTTGTACATTAAAATATGTAGAGTTATAGGAATGTGAAATTTAAAAAAATTCATGTATTTTAGAAAGAAATTAATAAATGAGATTTTCTAAAATGGAATAATTTATTCTTAAATTAGGGAGGTTGACATGAGACCTTTACAATATACATACATTATACAATATATAATTCTTTTTGTATGTATATTTATAAATACATAAACAACACACATATATACAAAGTATAGCACAAAAAAAAAAAAACAGAAGAAGGAATTTTTAATATAACTTTATTAAAGACACATAACAAAATATAAGAAATGATATTAAAAGTAGTCTTTCATTAATAAATAAATTTAAATGATTCAAAGTGGGAACCTTTTGCCATGATGCAAAGACAGAAATGTTTGTTGAAATTTTTCTCCATGGGCTTAGTCTTCTATCTTTAATCAATCCCTTTCTCATTGAAGGAATTGATATAGTCTTAACATTTGTGTGGTTTCAGTGCAGGTTTTAGATTCCAAAATGAACCATACAATGTAATCCATGGAATTGAACTCTGACGTGTGAGTGACTACTCCTCAGATATTATAACTTGAAAATGGTCTTTATATCCTATTTTGGTCTTGTAAGCTGGTACTTCGTCTTGTTGAAATGTCCAGTTTACTTTCCTGAAGAGTTTCCCCCCCCCTAATGGAGTACAATAGCTTTCAGAATGTAATATTGGTACACCTTTTGATGGTTTTATTCACAAAAGCCAAAAGTGTTTTGCAGCTTGTGGATATCTTGCAACAAACTACAATAATCAAATTTTGATTTTAACAATGTTCAACAACTACCGAGATACTTAGGGAGTCTACAGACTTGATTCAATCAGTTTGAAAATTATGAGTCTTTAGAATGTTAAGGAGCTTCTTATCAGTGAAAACGAATGTTTCTTAGCCCTGAATTCAAGTGTACCTTAAAAGATTTTGACATTTCAATGTGAAGTTGTGCTTTTTGGAACTTGTAGGCACCAATCCAAGTTCTGCTTTATCCATTTGTTGAAAAAATCAGTCTCATATTTTCTTTTCAGGAGCTATCATGGAAACTATTGGCTTTCATCTAACTTGCTTCTTGATGGTTTTATGATAACTGTAAGTGTTTACCATAAGTTTTTATCTAGTTCTTGTATGTAAATCAACATACCCAAACTCTTTGAAATGGCAGATTGCATGAGGCTATTTTGCTGAGACACATTAAGCCAATGTACGATTCACACTATCATTTTCTTTACTTAAACAGCACTAAAATAACAGATCTATTACTTGACATTGTAATATATATATATATATATTAGGTCTACTGGAAAGTTCTGTCCGTTTTTAGAATGAAACAAAGGAATACATTTTTTCATATTTTGGATAAACTTTATTGAATAATATAATTGCCATCATTATTTATGACTTCTTGCCAGCATGATGGCAATTTGTATATCCCATTTTTAAAAAATGTCTTATCTCTAGAGGCAAAAAACTGAACCAGTGCTTGTCTGATATCTTCTTCGTTCTTGAATTGTTTGCCCTGCAAGAAATTTTGTAAGGACAGAAACAAGTGATAATCAGGTGGTGCTAGGTCCAAAGAGTATGGTGGATGTGACCGAATTTCCCGGCCTAGCTCCGTGACTTTCTGACGAGTCCCCAAAGTAGCATGTGGCCTGGCATTGTCATGAAGCAGTATGATGTCCTTCCTATTGAACATCACCGGCCAGTTTTCTTGGAGTGCTGTTTTTAATTTATCCAATTGCTGACAGTACCTCTCTGAATTTAGACTTTCGCTTGGCTTCAACAGCTCAAAATGTATTGGTGATCAAATGTCCCACCATATACACAACATTCTCTTGTTCAGGCTCAACTTTGGTTTAGAGGTAGAGAGGGCAGGTTTTCCGGGTTCACAATATGCTCTTTTCCTAATGACGTTTTCATAGGTAATCCACTTTTCATCCCCAGTTATGATCTGGTCCAAGAAGGGTTCGATTTTGTTACGTGCAAGCAGAGATGTGCATATGATGATTCGATCATTCAAATTCTTCTCACTTAACTTGTGTGGCACCCATCTTGAATACTTCCACACAAACCCTAGTTTCCAAATGTGTCAGTATCGTCGTCAATCAAAGATGGTCGCCCAGAGCGTGGCTTATCAGAAAGGTCGAAATCACCTAGATGAAATTTTTTGAACCATCTTCTGTATGTTCTATCAGAAACTGTACCTTCACCAAATACTTTCAATAAATTTCTATATGCTTCTGTAGCATTTCTTCCTTGTTGGAATTCGTACAAAATACAGTGGCGTAGATGAATTTTATTGGTAGCCATGGGTACACAATCGCGTCTCACTTAATACTAACAAGAATGATCTTCGTTTTAGTTCATCTACAACAAAAATGTGTATACATCGTTAGCGATCAAAAGAGGGAGCCAAATATGTGTCACAGGAATATGCGCATACTTGTTAAAACTGATTGTAACTGGAGTGGACAGAACATTCCGGTAGACCTAATATATATATATATATATATATATATATATATATATATATAAACAATGCATAAACTAAAATTTCCTAAAATATTTTATAATAAAAGTTGTAGACACAAAGAAATTAGATATCTTTTATTCTACAATGCAATAACTTTGAGGGTTTTTTTTTTTTTTTTTGCTGCATCTTAAATATACAAACTACTAAATACATTTTGAAAAATTTTAATCACATTTCCCAATATACTATAATAATTTAATTTAACTTTAAAAAAAAATATAACATTTCAAGTCTTTATTTAAATTTAGTCATAAATACAAATCAATTACTTAAATATTTTTTTAAACAATTAAAAAAAAAACCAAAGTATTGCAAACACACAGTTGGCCACCCATATTGCAGCACCAAGAAAAACAAGAGATACCACAACAAAAATCATTTTGTAGATAAGATGTTGACCAAGTATCAAATGATTCAATTTATAGACTTCTGTGAAGTGTAGTTCTTTCTAAAATCAGTAGCCAAAATAGAAGCCATTGTTGGAGATCACTACTGCCACACGTCTTGGCATTGATTCCAAGAGAATTTGGATGTATTCTTGGGGTACAGCAGACTAAGCAGCTTCCACACTTGTCAAAGTTGATCTAGTGTGACAGGTAGGGATATAATCTGGGTTAATCATTGAGCAACCATGGACGAAATGTTTTTTATTAGCAAAAGATTTGGAAAGTGAGCCAAACAGAGAAGCAATTCAATCTGGCGATTGACGAAGAACCCTTTGGCAATCCGTGCCATGTGTGGTCACACATTTTCCTATTGAAATATGACTGTAGACAAGCCCTGAATGTAAGAAAGGACAACTGATTCAGACACCTCCAAGATGTAGAGATGGCTGTTTAAAGTATGGGCAATACGTACTAGAGGAGTGCAAGAGTGATATCCAGTACCGCCTCATACCATGATACCTGGTGCAATACCAGTGTGGCAGTGCACAATGCAGCTGTTCATCATCCTCTCTCTATGGTGTCTCCAGATTCAAATGTGACCATCATAGGGTTATAGATAGAAACATGACTCATCAATAAAAACAATTTTATTCCATTCAGTTCTCCACATTCTGCTTTCATTACATCATTGAGGGAAGAGATGTCTATTGTTCTGCATTAAGAGTAGACAAAGCAATAGACATTTTGCGGACAGACCGAATGTGCTGTGCTACAATTCGTGATGAGGCTAAGCGATCCCTCACTGTCATGGGTACAATTTGCCTGTCATCAAGTGAAATGCTGCACTGAGGTAGACGTGATCAAATACGACGGTCCGTCCTACCCATATCTTACCTCCGCTAATGCATGTTGTAAGTTTCATGTTATTTGCATGCTTCCTTTAAGGTGTTGCATTTATGGTGGTCAGCCGTGTTTTAAGTAAGCATTTCACAAGATATTGTTTTTATAAAATATCTGAAATTTTCAGAAAAAGTACATTTTCATGTGAATTAATTTCTTCTCTTGCAAATTTTATTTAAAATATCATTATTTTAATACAAATGGATTAAAGCAAAAAATATTTGTAAACTAAATTCCAAATATTTTGGAACTTCACAAATAATTACTTTGAATATGTTTGAATAGTTTTGATAAAAATCCTAATATCTATATTTTGTATATTAATCAAAACAAATAGGGATAAGATGATTAACAAGTAATGGATAATTATAGAAAGTTAAAAGAATTCAAGATAAATTTTAAAATCACTTACTAATTCTAACAACTGATACATTTTAGATTTATCAGCCTTTGTTGATTCTAACTGGTCTACCAAACTTTTCAGATCCTGCAGAAGAAATGGAAAGATATGAATTAGGCAAAGACTTAATTATTTTTTAAATATTTTTAAAAGTTTTTCTTGAAATATCAATGAATAAAATTTGTCAGTATATTTAAGTAATACTGACAATTGCCAGTAGGTTTCTGTCACATAAGTTGTGATAAAAAGATCATCATTAATGTGTGTAGAAAATGTTATTCAAAATATAAATATAACTTCAATAAATGTTACTCATTCACTCAAACTATTCAATACAAAAAAATGAAGAACCTCTAATGGTTATCATTTCATCATTTTCCAAGGAATATTAACTCTCATTTATTAAACTGAATAAATTTTCAACAATATTTAAAATAAATCAAAATAGGATAAGACATTCATCATGTGGTGGTAGGTTGGCTGGTATATATATATATATATATATATATATATATATATATATATATATATATATATATATATATATAAATGTAATGAGAATAAATATTTATTCTGTGTCAGGAATTTCATACAATTAAACCAACAATTAACAATAAGGACTCTTATTGAAGATAAATTACAATAGAGCTATTATCAGTGTTATTAAATTAATTGATTTATAGATAACAAAACATCCATTACTTTTAAAAAATTTCAAAAAAGCAGTATAAACAAATAAAACTCTTTAGTTTCCTTAATCTGTGTAGCAAAATTTATAAAAATTTTAGAGTTTAAAAGTTTATTAAATACAATAAAACTTTTTGCATTATAAATACAAATTGTCTGAAATTTTACATGTATGGTTATCTTTAAAATATGTAAAAGTTAATAGTCTATATATTATATTTGTATATATTCACTGTATGATTTTTAATTAAAAACATAATATTGAATTAAATTTAAAAGAAAATTGTAACCAAAAATAATATAATGACAAAAGTTAAAAAATAAAATTTACATTTTTTCCTGGCTATTATTCAAATATTAGAAATTTTATTAAAACAAAGGAACAGAGAGTCATAAGGAAAATATGTGGATCTCTGATTACAAAATGCTAAATATCTTTTGTTAAATAAAATTCTAAAAACAAAAATCAAAAGCTGAAAATTTTTTTTTTTTTTTTTTTTTTTTTTTAATAATTTTTCATTTTGTCCAATGAAACTATAAAATTCAAAGAGTGAACATATTTTTATATTTTTTAAGATTTTAAAACACTTGAAAATTATACTTTTTATCATGAACTTTTCAAGTTTTTATAAAATGTATGAATTATGTTAGTTCTATTTTTATTTTAGGTTTAATATTGTGATAAAACATAAAATCTGTATAAATGTATATTTTTCTTAGATTAAATTATTAAGTAATGCCTCCCAACCTGTCTAGTGGTTAGCGTAACTGATTACGGATGGGGAAGACCTGGGTTCGAATCCCGGCTCGGGCATAGATGTACTTTCTCTTCTCTCTCTATGTTTCTTGTCCTTTCCTCAAATGATGGATGAATGTGGCCTGCCCTATAAACGGGTTTGTGGTGGCGTGGACGATGCTACTCGTAATTCCGTGACTTGGTTCACAGATGCCCACCGGGTAACGATAAAACGAGTAGCAGTTTCCGGCCTTGTTGCAGCAAATGGGCTAATGTACTTACTTGCTCAAGGGTACTCACCATTAAAAATTAAAAATACAATTACTAAGATTTTTTTACTAATATCACATGCATTAACAAATATGATGAATGAAAATTTTAGATTCTTTTGAAAGGTAATGCATAAACAAAGTTAAATAATAAAAATTAATTATATATTAGTTAACAAGTAATCAAAGTATATTTTTTCTTTGAATTTTCATTACATTCAAATTTTCAAACAAGAATTAATAAATACAACCCAAATTGTTTCATAATAACCTCTATATTCTTTATGGATATTATTTCCAAAATAATAACTTACCGAAATTTTCTGGAAATTTGATCTTGATTCTTCCATAAATCTATCAGTGGAAAGCTTTAAATCTTCTAATTGTTTAATTACATCATCAGCTTGCTCTTCTAAACGAGCAAAACTATCATTGATCTGGTAAAAATACATAACATTTTATATAAATTTTAATTTTTTTTCTGTTCTAACTGGTTTAAGTACAATATAAATTAATGATATGTTCAAATGAATATAATTTTAATAAAAATTAATTTCAGCAACACATTATACAAGAAAATTTTATTTGTACAAGCACCTGATAGATGTTGTGATGATTTAGAAAATAGCTTTTAAATAATGAGTAAATTTAAATGAAAAAATTAGAAATTGATAGTGACATAATTGTTTATGTAATTAATTTTTATAATAATTGTTTTCTATAAATAAAAAATCCAATAAAAAATTGTTAATCTATAATGTAATAAATTTTTTTCAAATTAGATCATCTTGTTGCAACACAGGAAAAAATATGAAAAGCTGACAAATGACATTTGATTTGATAATGTATAAATTTATTCAATTGTATTTAAAAAAAATAGATATAAAAATCATCTTCAAGCATAATTAAAAGAGGTTTTATCTTTTTCTTTTAAACAAAGAAATAGATTTTTCATAAATAAACATAAATGATAAAATTTAGTTTGTGAAATAAATGGCATGCTTCACTTAAAATTATATCCTGAAATCAAAATAGTCCATTTGATTATAGTTTACTTCTTTGAAACTAGCTTTTCAAAGTCATTTTTAATAAATAACATAACAATTATATTTATATATACTTTATATTCATTAAAGCTTTTAAATATTTCTTTTCAACACATAAATAGTTGCTTATTACAAATGATCATGGACCTTTATTATGGGATTAAAAATAACTAAATTATTTTTAATTCCATAAATTATACTGTCATTTGGATAAAAATTATTTCAATTTTTATTTTATATGAATAAATGATATTCATGCAGCTAAATCTAGAAAAATCTCTGAATTAACAAAATTATTTTTTTCTTTGGATAAGACTTACAATATATAATTTATTATGATATACATGTTACTATATATACATTTAATAGTTTAACAACCTAATATATATCTGTTTTGACAAAGAACATATTAACTATTAAAATTTCAGTAAAATATAAGTTACATCATCAGCATTTAGAGTATCCAGTTTTGTTTTCATGACTTCAATAACAGAGTTTATTTCTTCAATTGAGTTTTCAAGATATTTCAGTATTTCTTCATCTACTCTTTTAACGAATTCAGCAAAATTATATTCCAAATTTGCTAACTATAATGAAGAAAAGAAGAACCTTTTTTACAACAGTATTACAGTGTTAACTTCAATAAAAATGTAATTTAAAGAAAATTCTAAATTAAAACTATCTTTAAAAGAAAAAATATTTTAAAAATGAATTATAGAATAACTATTTGTATAAGCTAAGAGCGTACAGAAATATTCCAATAAGTATACTTTTTGAAATTAAATTCCAACAAGAGGAAATTTATTCTAAAATTGGGATTCTTGATTTGATCATAATTGTATGTGCATGTAGCAAAATTCTTAATTTTTATCAAATGCAGTTTTTTTAGCATTATAATTTCAAAAGCTAATAGTTACATTTTCCATGATTAATTGTTACATGGCACTCAAAAGATAAAAAGAAAAAGATATATAGTTAAGCTAAACACTATATAAATTTCTACCTCAATTAGAAGCTTATACTGAACTAATAGTAATGCATGTTTCTTAAACTCATTGATATTTTAAATGCATATATTTCTTAAGCAAACTTGATGATAAAAGTTTGAAATTGGTGATATTTTATTTTAGATCAATAAAAGATATTCAATATCTGTTTAAGGAAGCATAATATACATATAATTAAGTTTTATGTACAATCACAAAATAAAGTTTCAAAATCATTTATTTCAAAAAAAATAAAAACACTCAGAAACTTAAATTGTGAAAGTATTTGAGTTTATGGTGGAAACAAATCACAATAAATAAAATATAAATCTAAAGGAAATTTCCAAAAATCATTTTTTAATTACAGAAAATTTACAGTTTACTGTAAAACTTAGAAGTACGAATTGAATTTGGTAATAAATTACGGGCTTAATTTACTTTTAATTTACAGACTTAACTTTTGTATATGGAGCAATCTGAATACCAGATCTGACACATGGGAAATATTTTAATTAATATCATAAAAATGTGATATCCTATCAATAATACAGTCTTTTACAGAACAATTTCCTAAACATTTTTATTATATATATATAATAGTTTTAAAATAATTAAATTGTTTAAACTTAAATAGCATATTATACACAATTAAAAAATTAGTATTTAAATAAGATATATTTTTTACATTAAATTACCTCTTCTTTCACCTTTTCCATATCACTTTGAAGATTTATTTGATTTTGTAAGAAGGTTTCGAGAAATCCTGGTTCCACTATTCATGCAAATGAAACAAAAACTCAATTATTGAATTTTTCAGAGGAAAATCTGTTGCAGTGTTAGTATTTATATCAGTAAACATATGCTATTATTCAGCAAATACTAATAATGACAAAGATTATATTCTAACAATATTTTGTATAACAATTATTAATTTATTATTATATTTTAAATTATATTAAAGTACCTATGTATAAGTTTATAAAAAAGTTATTTTCTTTTTGACCAAATAATAACATATAGTATTTTTAATAGATTGATTAGACTCCCTTTTTCTGTTCAGACTCTGAAATTTTGTTTCATATATTACTTAAGAATAACTCAATTCTTTTCTCACATGATAAAATCCCACATGTATAGTTAATTATCAATATATCATTTAATTTATGTTATCTTCCATATGCAGAAACTTCTGTAAAAAATCTATTTTCAATAAGTATAATATATTATATTGGCTTGAAAGTTCAAAATTTACTAGAATGAAATACAGTTTATGTTTGCAACTCAAGAAACAAATGCTATCCCAATTATTCCATTAAAAATCTTAAAACAAAGCTTAAAAAAACTGAGCAATTTATGAATCATATTCCTATCTATTTTAAAATTCTCATCTATATTCAAAAGATATTTTCTTTACAGAAAAACTTTTCTATTTTTTAATCAAAAAGTGGTTGGGTAAATATTAAATAAACAGTTTATTTACAAATCATGAGTACATTTTTATTTCTTTTCTTCACATATATATTTTTTACATTTAAAATTTTTTCCCTTTTAGAACCTAAATATGCAGTAATCAATGTATTCTCCTCAACATTTAAAAATTTAATGATATTACTTACTATTTAATATGCATTTTAATAGTTTCATTAATATTTAATGAAAAAAAATTCAATTTTCTGATTAGACTCCCTCATAATTTTAGCCCCATCATGAGACCTTACCTGATATGCTCTAGTTGATATTCAGGGGAAAAATTTTATATCCTGAAGGGGAAAAATTTTATTTTCCAGATTTATCAACATCATTTTGAGATCTGTAAAATGACATTATTCCCTGCGATTTAACTTAAGTTTATAAAATGAAATTTTAGAGGACATAAACTTTTAGCACATTAATTTGATTAAAAGTAAAATTTACATACAAAATGATTCATAAATTAATTTATGATTGCAAAATAAAAAATTTATAAATATAATGAGTACCATATGAAATAATATCACATTTTACAATAATATATGTTGTAATTAAAAAAGATGACAGCATTTAAAGTAGCACTATTCAACGATTTGCATGTGAAAAAAATAGTTGTATTTGGAAAATAGAATAAAAAATAAAATGAAAGTGGAAAAACAGGAAAGCATCCAATTCATAGTTCTCAAAAAATTAAATTGTAACAGTAAACTTTTAAAATCAGAAAAAGAAAACAATCAATTGCAAATATTTTACTGAACAAGAACTGAAAATGAAAGGTAAACTATGTCACATATCAATTGGCAAATAACAATACAATTAAAAAAAGATATAAAATTGAAATTAATAATTTTGTATTCCCATAAAAAAATACATGCTGTTACTTTAGAAAATGAAAGATTATAAAATTTTGTATGCAATGCTGACTTAATGGATAAAAGTTTGAGTCTGAATAAAATTTATATAAATAGAAATTCAAATTTACTTTTTACAATATAATAACATTATAACCTGATAAAAAAATTTTACGAAAAATTCTGAAGACAAATGTATATGATATGAATAAGAAAAAAAATCCAATATTTTATGTAAATAATTCTTGTGATAAGTAAAAGTGCCATCATATTACCCATTAATGTAGTATGTCATAATCATTTTGATTTTAAGTTCAAAGTTTTATTTAATATTAATAGACTGAATTAACTGTAAAAAATTTTTTTTCTTACTGAGTGATAAAATAAAAACTACTTACTTAATTTGCCTAATTCTTCCCGACTTACTTTTACTTCCTACATTTAAAATTAGATATTTTAGAGAGGTATATTGTCTAATTAAATAATAGGTAAATATAGTATAAAAATATACTAACATCTAAAAGATCTATTCTTGAAACCTGTTCGATAAAATCTTCTTTAGGAGTCAATTTCTCTTGAACTTCTTGAACCTAAATAAAAAATGTAACCTTACAATAAAATCAATTTAGTTTTATCTGTATCAAATAATAATACAAAAATAAGAAAAAAAGTTAAATAATGACTTGAATGCACTTAATTTTTAGTATATACATAATAATGAATGAAATTATTATAATAATATAATTGTAATGAATGAAAAATTATTATATTAGTATAATTGTAATGAATGAAATTATTTTCACTCTTTATACACTAATTTTTTCAATATATATATACATATAATTAGAGAAAAACATTATTTGAAAATTGATTGGCTTGGTTTATCTTTTGTAAACATGAAGAATGAAAAGGTGCATACTTTCTAATCGCATAATAATCCATTAGTTTAGAAAGATATTTTCTACCTTTTTTTAATGTGGATACTATAATATTTTTAATGTAAATAAGTTCAAATAAAAGATACAGAATGGAGAATTAGATAAATTAGAAATACAGAATGGTTTATCTAAACTGAAATTTTATACATATTGATAAATGACAAAGATGAACATATAGATAAAAATCTCAACCATCTAGAATTTCCTACTTTTATTTATCTTAAAGTATTTAACCTTTAATAGGCTTTTATGAACTTGTTAAAAACTAGCATTGGTACCCAATATACTTGTGTATGCTAGAGGAAAATTTTCCTAACTGCAAACACAAGCATTTTGGGTATCAATTGGGGCACGGCTGCTAGATCAACTTAACCATTCTCTATTTAACTAATTTTTTTTTTAATAATTGATATTAAAATGCACTTCTATTTCTAAGTATGAAATACTTATATGAAAATTAAAAATGAACTTACAATTTTTACTGTAATAAGCTTTAGTTATGCAAATTTCACTGATTATTTTTGTTCTAAACAATGAGATAAAATCTTCATATTCTATTAGATTTATTTCCATACAATTATATATAACAGAAACAATTTTTTTTTAAATATTCTTTTTTTGAAATAATAAAATTTTATTTCAATGTTTTAATTTTTTTATTCTTATATTATTACTTTCACATCAGTTTATTCTTAAATTACATATTACTTGCTTTTCTTTTCAATATTGGATATAAAATTATCTTAGCTCTGTGTCTCACACACTCACTCTATATATATATATGCATGCACATGTATATATAATTTGTAGACAGAATGAAATAAAAATTTGAATAATGTACTAACACTGCTAACTTCATCAGGAGGTATTGACCATGTAAATATATAAATTTATACTATGTACCTATATATAGTGGTATATATTATAAATTTATTCTTCATAAAGAATTCCTATTTCTTGAAAATAAGAGCTTCAATAACATTAAGAATAAGTCTTAATTTTGCTAGCTAACAATGCTACTGTCTCATAACTAAATAATTATAATCCAGCTGAGCCAATTGATTTTAGCAGAAATTCCTACATGGTCATAGCCAAGTCATTAAATACTTATGAGGGAATTATTAAGGCCAACATAGAGAACAGATTGACCATCATAGTCTGGCTATGTGTTAGCATTTATATACTTGTTTGGAAGCAACTTTTCTTAAAAAGGCATTTGGATGCAATAAAGGGCTAAAATCATATCATCTTATAGAAAATATTTATTACTATGGTTATATTTTAATGTTTAAAAACATATAATAAATGCTACTACATTAATATGTCCAATTTAAAGAGAAGAGATATTGAATTTGTTAATATATTCAAAATGATTTAACCACAAATTAGTTTGCCTGATTTATTGATGTTTAGCTACACCATCCAGTTATTTTTGTAACTTTTGATTCAATTTCCACACATAAATATTCCCTCTTCTTAAAAATGCTTCAGAATTTCATTTTGAGAAAGAATTTTTTAAGAGGGAATGATATAACCAATTACATGCTCAGCATATTACTATTTTTTCTTTAGTTTCAGCACTTTTTTTTTCTTTTTCTTCTTTTTTTTGAAATAAACATGTATATGAAAGAAAATATATCTTAGTTTTTAAAATCCTGCATTTTCCCGCATTAATGATATTTTCTTGAAACATCAAGACCTTTATTAATGCTTTTCTAATGTGTGTGTGATACTTTTAAAATATAAAAATTTTAGAAATATCAAATAAACTTACATGTTTTTTCAATTCCTTCATTTTAGCTTCTAAGTCATCAGCTAAATTCCACTTAAGTGATTCTAAATCCTCTCGATATGCAACAGTTTCAGTCAATTCCTTATGTTTTACTGATAAATCTTTCAAATCTAATTGTAGTTTAAATTTAAATGATAATTAAATAATTGACCAATAAAGCAAACATTAAAATTATCATGTTAAATTAACAATAAGAAGACCCATAGTTCTTTAATTAAATTAAACCTAGAAGTTTCATATTTAAACAAGTATTTTCAATTTATTTTTAAAAAAAGGAAATTTCTCTTATTCTAGTTCTAGCTGTATAAAGTGTTTATATAACCATGAAAAACAAATTATCAGTCAAAGAATAAATGATGACATTTTGATATTAAAAGAAAAAACTTAAATTTTACTGTAATTTTGCTACTAAAAGAAATTTTCTAAATCAGAACTCTTCTGAATTTCTCCCATATGCAAAATTTAAGATACATAACAAAACAGTATTAACTTAAAATTTACTTTTAATGCAATTTAATAATTTTAAATGTGTAAAAAAATGAGATAAATATTTTAAAAATTATAAAGTGAATAATTAACTAGATAAAACTAATACAATTCAAAATCAAACTTAAATTTTATAAAAACTATATTGGTATACATTTTCATTATATTAAACAATATACATGTGTAGAAACACATCTTAAAATGATCTAACATTTGAGTAACATGCAATGCATACAGTTTGCAATATTACTATATGATATTACAAATAGATTAACTGCAGTTATCAAGGCACAATAGCAGGTTAAATATTTATTTATTTTAAAGTAAGAACATTTTTATTTCATATACTTTCCAAAAATATTAGATTTCACAAATTAATTTATAAACTAAATTAACAAATATTTATGAAAATGATAATATATGGAATAATAGTGAAAAACTTTTATTTTATCAAAGATGAGAATTCACTGAACTTTATGAAATGCTTGATTCAAGCAAATATAAAATAACAAAGTGAAAGAGAAACTAATGTGCATGTGTTAAATTTATAATCAGAATTAGCCATTTGTTTGTTATTGAATAGTGATTTTTGTATATGAGAGTTAATCATAACAATTTATATTTAAAAACGAATTTAAACACTCATGCTTGAGTAAGAACTTGAACTTACTAAATGTGGAATCAAATTTATAAATCTAATAATAAATATAAAAAATGCACTGATTTATCATTAATAGAAATTCAAACTGTTTTATTGAAAAACAAACAATTTCAGGTTTGAAAATTAAGTATAATTTAAATTTATAGAATAAATGCAGACTAATTAATTATGTTTCAAAACACAAAAACAGATATTAAATAATTTTCAAATAATGTGTATTTTGAACTGATGAAAGTATAACAAACTTTTTTGTTCTGAAACATATTCAGAACATATAACTAAGTATTTAAAATACAGTAAATAAAACTAAAATAATGAGTAAGAAAATCACTTTTGATAAATTATTTTAGAAAATTTGAAATTGATGAACTTTTTTCTCATTGTTTAAAAAATATTTATCAGCCCATTGAATTCTATTAGTGTCTCCTGGCAAAAAATTAAGATGATGAGATAAGCAAATGTTGAATTAGCAGTCTGATTAGTGATGCAGTCTTTGATTCAAGTTTTTTTAAGAGTTTTATTCTCATTTGATCTCTAATGTCTATAGTTGTTTGGAATCCAACTTAAACTATAGGCATCAGTTTAATTAATTTTTTGGGTAAAAAAAATCACTATTGAGTTACCCGAGTATTATAGTATCAAAAATGAGAAACCTAGTTTATAGAAGCATTTTGTTTTAAATACTGAATTCTGTGTTAAGAATACAATGAATGATAAAGCAATACATAATGCACACAATGAAAAGAGTTCTTATAAATTATTTGTTGCAGATTCTACTGAAATAAAAAAAAATTATAAATGCAGATTATTAATTAAAAACTCCTTAATTAGGTAAGTTTTTTATTAACATATTTGATCATTTTGATGTTACTTTAAAAAAATATTTTTATATATTCTTATGCAGTAACATTTATAGCATCTTTTATTGTTAAAAAAAGTTGCTGAGCTGGCAGCTGAATGGTTATCACTCTGGCATTTGGTTCAAGTTTGTAGGTTTGAATCCCATCTCAGGTCTTGATATTTGAAATCATTCAGATTAAACTTTAAATTGTAGATACCAAATAAAACCTCATGTGCAAAAATTGACTTGTGTAACAAACTAAACCTGACAGAAAAATCCAAATTATTTGAAGGATTTTAATTTTCATACATTGGTAAAGCATGAGATTTAATAATAGTCTGACTTAAAATGATCATTACACAATTAAAACAAAATTAATGATAATTTAAAGTATTGGTAGTTTTGTATTTCTCTATAATATTATAAAAAGTGTTTTTGAATGTTTCTTGCATGAAAATGGAAAGGTTTTTATTTAAACTTACATTGATATTATAATAAGTAAAAACTGCATGTTAGAGATTCTTAACATAAAACTCACATAATTATGATCTAGATCTTTCATATTTAATATTTTGTTAATTTTAAACAATGATTTAATCAAAATACAATGTGGAAAAAATTTTTCTCAATATTTCATTATATAATATTTATAAATGGCAATAATTTATGAGCCTATTAATAGAAAATATAATTGTTAAAAATCTTGTTGATAAAACTGTTATAAACTTTTTACTAACTATTCACTTCAGTAGTATACTCTGCTTAATATTTCATTATGAGATCATATGCTTCTAGTTGATTTTAATAATTGAAACTATGACCAAGAAAAAATTTTAATACTTTCATACAAACTCAAAGATAATTTTAGGCTAAATGGTAGTCAAGTAGTTAGCATTGTATTTTGATTATTCATAGGTTTCAATGATAGTAATAATTTGGAAAATATCTACTTAAAACTATAAATCCTAATCAATCAGCTCTTGTGTGCAAAAAATGACAAATGGATGATAAGCAAACAAAAAATTTTAGTTATTAGATATCCATTTTTAATATAGAAATTTCTAAGTTTTGCCAAACATCTCAAATTGAAAACTTTCTCAAGTTAGAAAAGGACTTAAATCTTTTTCTTTATTCTTATATTTTTATAATATATAGGTGCTGTTCTAATCAACATATGAAGAGAAAGCAAATTAAAAAATATATATTTGAAATGAAAGTTTAGCATGAAAAAAAAAATTTCTTTTAAGTCTAAAATATACTTTTGTTAAATAAAACTTTGATAAACTTTATTAGTGTCAAAATTAATAAAATAAAACTAAATTAAATTTTAGCACCTACTCCTACAACTTATATTTGAAATAAATGTTACAGTCATCACAAATTTTTACAAAACAACTTTATTCTTATTTATACTGTTTTTTCGTTTTTACTTTTTTAAGTAATATTAATGACAAAACTTAAAACTACAGTGAGATATGAACTGAATTTAAAATATTTCAAAATAGTAATAAAGATCCAATTTAAAACTCTGTAACTATGTTTTAAACAATTTTTTATTTTTCTAGTTAAGATAAAGTCAGAAATACTAATAAAATTATGAATTTTTTAGTTTAGGGGGACCATGTAGATAGAAAAGATTTCATTTCAAACGAGTAAAACTTTATACTAATCTCATTAAAGTTTTATAATTTGAATAGTCAGCATGAATTCTGTCATGTAGTTATTAGGATGCAATAATTTGTTCCAGAAAATCCTTTGTTTCCATTATTGCAGTTATTAATTTTATGTATAAAGCCAGTAGCAAAGGAGAACGAATTCATCTTGCAAAAAAAAAGAAATTCTTATTTTTTGATTCAGTTAGAATTCGCCTCAGAGAAAACTGGATTTTTAACTTTTGTGATATATGATTATATAAAAGTTCAAAATATAAAGATGTAAGTAAAGATGGCCATTAAAATGGTTAAAAATTTATACACAAAATTTAATACTTGGACTATCAATACGGCGTGCTTTAAATAAGAGAAAATGGGATTAGCTTTTACATTTAAAATCAAACTTATGCGTAGTTAGTGTAATTATTCATGTCATAACAGGTACTATTATTAGATCTACAACTGAAAAGAGCAATCGAAAATTCCTAGTTTTTTCTACATTCGGAACACTTCCGGTTGATTGCAGACTCAAAGCCGCTCCACAAAGTCAATTTGATTAGTCACGTGGTCGATGCATAAGCAGCAGCTTCCTCTTCGCAAATGATGAGAGAAATTAGTTCGCGACGGCCTCGCTCCGACTCATCTCACACACATAGGGAGGGGACCTCCCGACCGTGACGTATTTTACGTGTCTAATTTCAACATCCTCTAGTGGTTGTTGCTCGTTTACCATTAACAGTGAACTTAACTAGTACTTTCTGATAATAGAGATCTTAGCTGTAGAGGGTGATGATATGACGGATCTTTGATGAGGTCAGGTATAGAACTCATCATGTTACCACGAGAATAATGCCTTTCTAAACCAAGACACCGCAGCCTTAATTTGTCGGTAGTAATTATTTACTTCTTGTTTATACTTTTCCTTTTTGTATAATAACTTCAAATTAATATTAGTTTGGGGAAAAAGAAATCCATTATTTTTACGTGAACTTTATGTAACTTCTTTTGGATTCACTTTGTAAAAAGGTATAAAACAGCTTTCAAGTAGATTTTTAGGTCTTGCGCGTTACGACTGCTGACATGCGGTTAACTTCGATCATTTTTGATATTTTATAGACATTTTCGACGATGCTGTATCCACATGCGAGGTGCATCTCTAACATCAAAAATACCCGAACGGAATCGACGAAACAAAAATTGTACGTTACTGGTTGTTACAGTCTTATATAGGACGATAAGCACCTTTCACAATTTTAGCCACCCGGCTATCTTTTTCGCCGTTACAAGAGAAAAACGAAAATGTATCGAATTTTCTGTTTGTTGTCTTCCATTTTTAAAACCTTGTACTCGTAACTGAATTAATCAAACAAAAAACCGCAAGAGGATATTTTAGTGTCAAATGTCACCTTTCCAACGAGCATAAATCTGAAATTGTTTGATATATACCTGACGAGATATCGATCATTACAGACGTCTACCGAAAAAATAATGGATTACTTTTTCCCCAAACTAATATAATGTGATTGGCATCATTTAATAATAATTTACAATTTCTGCTGTAAAAAGTTAAAATTATCATTTTATTATTTTTTAAGAATTGCTGAAATTGCTGATTGATTATAAAAGGTGACTAAACATGACACTCAGTGTCCGCGAGTATTGTATATTGAAAAATTAATATGAAACTTGTTTTGTAATAAATTTACTGTTAAGTTACTCAATAATATTAAACAGCTTTAATAATCAGTATAAACACGAGGATTTAAAATGGTTAAAAATTTGCATTTACATTTAGCTGCTTACATGAACATTACATTATTTTATGCTTTAGTTATGTTTATGTGTCGTTCTACAATCACTTTTGGAATGGTTAAAATTTATTTTGGCCAGTTCTGTCATCCATGTGGAGAACAGATGTGAAAGAGTAGTCTCATTGTTGTCCTACGTGATGTAAGAGACGACTAAACAGGACAACCAGTGTCTGGGGTATTAATGATCACCTCTGCCTGGAGATGTAAAATTCCCGGGAATTTTGAATCATGGGAATTTACCCGGGAATTTTGAGAATATTGGGAATTTTGACGAAATAAACTTAGCCAATCTTATTTTGTTTTATAGATTATTTCTCTTCATATACACATATGTGAAGTGAAGTAAAACTCGGCATCTGTAAATAATTTTTAAAGTGATACTTTGTTTAAAAATTTTTCTACAATATTAACATATGAAATAGAATAAACACAAGTTATCCAATCTTTACAAATAGCCGGTATCTGTTTTCGAAATGTTCTGTGAAATTTCTATCGCCATACATAAAAGTAGAAATCATTTACTAAATGAATTTTTTTTATATATATTACGCGGTTTTAACGATTAAAAACTTTTACATTTTACAAGAAATTTCAGATTTTCCCACAATTTAAAAAAAATTTGGGAATTTTGAAAATTTCCATGGGGGAAAAAACCCGGTTTATTCCAGGGAATATCCTTACAACTTTACCTCTCTGCCTCTTAGGGGCTTATAAATAAAAAAGCCTGATCATCCAAGTTGAGGGTTAAGCATGAGGCTAAATTCCTCATATTGAATTTCTATTGCAATTTTAACTATCATACTAATCATCCTAAATTCAAAAAATAACAAAAATTTAACTATTGTACTTTTATTAATTAAAGCTAAAATATTCACCATTCGGTAAGGTTTCAGATAATTTTACTAATAAACTAATGATTTGCTACTTTTTTACAATTATTAGCTACTTTGTTTTTTTAAATTTCATAAATGAATAATTAACATACTGGAAATGGTAGATTCTTGAGTTTGTTCAATATCTTCAAGCATTTCCTAAAAAAAATCATGGAGTTTAAATGCAAAATAACGCAAATGCTTATACCTTCATAGTAAATAATGCAATTTCTATCAAAAGAAATCAATATAATGATCATCAAACAAAATTTTTTTCCTATGAATGTAAGCATTTTACTTATATTATAAAAAAATCAACACCGACCCACCAAGAATACTACTACGATGTAAATTAGGACATATGAAGAACATGCAAAGTAAATCAAACTGTTAAACTATAATTAAATGATTTTTTTTCAGAATTTGCTAGTTACAAAGAAAGAAAGTCAATATAGTTTTAGTTCTTACGTAGCTTGAATGCAAACTTTCAGCTAGGAGAGTTGAAAAATTTCTTAGAAAGCTGACTGCATTATTTCTTGCAAAATAGTTTTCAATTGTTGGGTTAAATTATCATCATTCTGGGATTGTTTCAATCGCATTTGCATAATGTGCTGTATATGCTCTATAGGAAAAAAGTCCAGGAGCCTTAACTGGAAAAGTAATTATTGGGCAATTTTGAAGAAAACTAAAAGAAATATGTATGTAAATTATCTAATAAGAAAGAAAGACGACACAACCAGTCTCAATCTCACGGAAAACTCGTCTAGTTGATAAAGAACGAATTTGTTGCTGGGAGAACTACTCTAACAATCACAATTTCTGTGTTCTCTTATTTTGACATGAGTCTACAGAAACCATTATGGTCAACTATTGAAGACATCATCTCCTCATCTCTTTATGATATTTAAATTGATTGAAATTTTCTATTTAACCAACTGCTTTTTCTCTTTCAAGCATTAATATGCATTTTTATAAATGTAATTCATATTAATATGTCGATTATATAACATATAACATTTCGTATAACATTTATATAACATTTCGAAAACACTATCAGTTGATCCTACCAGTTTCTTTTAATCCAATAGTAGGACTTTTTTCAAATTTTGACAGATGCTCATAACTAGGTAAATATTATTGTAAAGCCTTACATTCGAAATATATAAGAATATTTGACTATCGAATTGAAAATAGCTTCTATATATTTGCTGAATGTACATCCCTAAGCGCTGTAGCTTTCACTATTCATTCAGTAGATGTTATATTTGGTATCCTTATATTAAGTGCAAGATTTTGGATATGAAATTTTATTACAATCGAATTTTTTTCTTTGTGGTATGTGGATTTTATTGTTATGAATTGCATATATAATCATACATGTAAGAAATAATAAATTGCTCTGGTATACAGTCAAAATACCACATTTAAATGAAAATGACACTGATTAGAATACGAAAAAAAGTCAATATAAATTTTATTTAGATTAATGTTTTTAAACACTATATATTAAAACTAAGGTAATATTTGCAGTTAATTTTGATTATAATGAATTTTTTTTCGCATTTAAAATAAAATATAAATTTTCTAGATAAATTTATCAATAACTGAAGAATCTTGAAATGAATAAGTTTAAATCTTACTTCAAATCTTCCAATTTCATTCTTGGTGTTTTCATACTAAAAGGAAAATAAAACTGCTATAAGTTGAGAAGAAATAATAAAATTGTTAATTCATAAAACACACGCAAAAAAGGAAAAATTAATATAAAAGTGTTATTGGTATGAAATTTTTAATTTTTCCCTGCATTGTTATTGAGTTTTCTTACAGGTGAGTTTTAATAGAAAAAAAAAAAAAATCAAGTTTTGTAAATCAACATTCAATTCCTTGTGAATGGGAACATTATATGTCTTGAATTCTAAATTATTATTATGTATGTCATAAATTTTAAGTTAAGCTTATTTGAGCACAAGATATGTCTGAAGTTTTAAATCTGTAGAAATTTAATGATTTAAAAAATTTTATGAAATAAATCCATTTTGTTAAATGTATAAAATTTGATTGCGTAGTTTGGAATAAGAACGGGTATACTTTTTCAACTAAATATTTATAATGTAGTTTTTAGGAAATGAAGCTTTCATTTTTCATTAAAACCTTTTAGTGAAGAACTCCAGGTATGTTGTAATACCTGGAGTTCTTTACTAAAATCTTCCTACCGTTAATGACTAATTTATAGAATTTTTATTTTACACATACATATACGCAGTCATAATATGTGCTTAATCAGCTAAAAAGGATTTTTAAGCCATTAGTGTCAACCTAATGAAAATGTTCTTAATCAACCATCATTAAAAATCCTTTAGATTGATTCCACACTCCACTTGTTATTTACTCATCATTAACTTTCATTGCCTATTCTCAATAATTTAATAATTTTTCATTGTTATATTATTATTTTACTTATTTCAATCTTAGAACCTAAAGCCATAAAGAGTATAATATGGTTTGGGGATAGTTCTCATCAGAACATTATTGGTTTCTAATCATATTATGGAAGTTAATTTTTGAATTCAATATCGTGAGAGTTTATTGTTTCTAACTAAATATCAGATTATCAGAAGATACATTTAACTTAATTTTTTTTAATGTAATAAAGATCGAAATTGTTATATAATACATTTGTAATGACTGCCTATTACTGTATTGATACATACATCAAGTCAAGCGTATTTATCATTGTTTGTGCATGGTTAAAAATTAGTTGCTTGTGGAAGTATGAATTTTTTGATAAATTCTGGTTTATGGCGAACATTCGATAAAACATATTTTATTCAATCTCTGACTATAAGAATCAATGTGTGAATGGTTAAAATATATCTAATGAAATATTTGTGTCAATCAGAGATTGAGAAAAATTAATCTGTTTGCTAAGTGGCGCAATCCAAGCTCCTAACATATTCAGTGGTAGATTATTTATAATGAACAAAATAAATTTAAGAATAGTCTCAGGAATTATGGCTGATAAGTAGAGGAATTATTGTGTTAGGACGCTAAATATTATTAAAGTTTGTTACATATTTTTTGCATACAATATCAATATCGTCTTTATATCAAGCAAAAACTAAATAAAGTAGGAAATTGAAAAAAAATTGCACTTTATTTATTGAAATTGTGATCAAAATATGGCTTAAGACTTAAAACCAGTATTTCTATATTCAACTTAAGGACTTTAAGTTGTCATTAAAATATCTTTTTGTCTAACATGGTTTTCGATACGCTCAACTATCTTGACATTTTCTTTTATTTAATTAATGATTATAATGATTTAATTAGAGACATCTTTAAAAGTTGATAATTTTAATACCAATTTATTGAAATTTTTATGAGTTTAAATAAAAGAACGTTGTCGAATATAGTATTTTCTGAAAATATAAACAATGTTTTCCATGTTAACAAAAGCTCAGTACTAGTATACACAAATTTTCTTTAATATTCTACTGTTATTGTAAAAAATGCTCTTAAGGTAAATTTTTTTTTGTGATTTAAGTTAAGGAAAATTGTAGCGTTTAATTAGATGTCAAATCTTATCCAATATATATATGAAATTGTGTTAAGAATAATAAGAGAAATCTGTAATATATAAATCTATAATAATAAAATAAATATAAAATTAATGAGAGACATCTTTATAGAATTTGCAAAGATTTTTCTTTATTATTTTCATTTTTGGTCCATTCATCAGGCAGACAGTCTACTCTCGCAGCTAGTGTAAGGCCTTAACTGCTGAAGAGACTAATTTTTACTTGGATTTTGGAAAGTCCTGGTTTCATATAATCCACTTTAAACAATAAGTCCTGGTCGAATTATCCTTTGAGAGCAAAAACTAAAGACAGGATGATAAACCAAAACTAATACACACAATCAGGCGGGTCAAATAAAATACTTGTAAATATTATATTACTGTGGTTCTATCAAAAGTGGTAGATCTTTTTTTTGTCTTACTATGGAAGTGGATTAGTTAGTGATTTCCTTAGTTTGTTTTATATGAATTCTCCATTATTTCTTTTTGTCTTTCTTAATTTTAAAATCTGTCGTTAACTGACCTGGTTTTTTTTATTTTATTTGAAATAGTGTCGAAGATCGGAACACTATATTTCAGTCCTCTAGTCGTAATATATAATAAGTTTATTTCGGTGACTTTTTTTCTGAAAAACTTTAAGAATTTTTGACCATTCCATTGCTTGGTTACAGAATGTTGCCGAATTTAAAATTTATCGGAGTTTACTTCCATGAATGTGGAAATAACAAACATAGAAAATTCGTTTTTTTAAGGATCAATGTAGGAAGAATATGTTTCTCTTGTATATATGAATGGAACAAATACATTTGCAATTTTTCTGAAAGCGAAGTCAGAAGAAGCTATTGCAAAACATAACTCCAGAACTGAAAAATGAAATAAAAAAGAAAAATTCCTGAATATAATGTAATAATAAATAATGTAAAACAACGAAATAAATTTATGAGGGATGGAAGGTTATTTTTTAATTATCTATAACCCTTCAGTTACTATTACTGATAAATAATTTCAGATTATTGCTACGGAACACCAAACAATCCGGAGTACCGTTATATCTAAATTATTACCTCACAACATTTTACATTAATTCCTCTTAAAAATCTAATTGAAGGAATAATGAAAGAAAACCGTGTAACAGTAATATATATAATTTAAGAGATTAATTAGCAAAGTAGCACAATTTTAAGTTTAGTATTAATTACTATTGACACCAAGACATAATTCTATATTTTATTAATTATAAAATTACGTATAAATCATGACAATTTATTATTTTTTTATGTTCTCTCATTCTTCGTTTCATTGTAAAAAGGAATTCCGGGGATTCAAAATTGATTCTTGTTAAAAAGAGAACAAATAAAGTAACTGCTTAGAAAACCATTGAGAAAATGTTATTAATTTTAGTAGAATATGCATATTTTCTTTTTTTTAAAAGCTGCAAACATTATTATTATTATTCTGATGTTTAAGACATTTTTCTTCATGAAATCATAACAGCTTAAAAAGTGCATATAGTTCTCGTGAGAAAGAGGTTATAAAAAATTTTGTGGATTCGATGTTAAAAAACACTTTAAATTCGACATTAGAATGAATTATCATTCACCAATTTGGAAATTTTCACGAAATGATTATTACTTATTGCAATAATATAGTAGAAAATATTTGTGAATTGATTGAAGAACAATTTAAAAAGGAATTTCATTCATAGAAGTGGTTGGTTGGCGATTGAGACTTTTAGAAGCAGTGATGGTTATCGTCTCCAATGATGCCAGAAATATTATTCTTTACTTAGAATCCATCAAGATGTAACAAACATTTTGAAGCAACCCTAATATATTTAAAATTTTGGATTTTACTTTAAACTAATCTAAGCTTACCAAATCTTTGATTTGTTGTTCGAAAGTGATATCTTTTTCTTCACATTTGCGAATCCGTTCAATATAAGTGTCCTGCTCAGCGATCATCGCTTTCATTCTCATAAGCGCATCTCTGCTTTCGTCTTCCATTGCTTGAACTTTATCGAGCATGACGTCAATGATGTTAGAAAGCTACGAAAATAAATCTTTGATTTAACGATGTAGCATGCACAAGCAAATTTGAAGTTTAAATAAAATTTTGTTAGTTAAAATATACGTCTCCGAAAATTCATGGTCTTAACCTATTAGAGAACTATTTTAAAACACTGGTGATTCATATACATCAAGTAAGCATGATAAAAATTACTAAAAATTTTCGCTAGTCAGTATAGACAAGCAAATTAACTACATTTGTTTTCCTTATTATGTCTCGTATTGCTTCTTTAAATGCAATTATAATATTCTACATAACGATGTTTAAGTGAGTGAGTGTGTGTGTGATGGTTATAAGCATTAAAATATCTTCTAGTTTAAAGATAACTTTGGGTTTTGAAGTAACAGATTCTATTTTCTTATTTCCGATTTACGTGACGGTATTTGTGATAAAGATGAGGCTCGAAATGCAGATTGCAGCTTTTTTTTGTATTCAGTTAGTCCGGGAGCAGACAGACATTTCTGGTTCACGTGGTACTTTCAATTTTTCATTTTTTTATAATCTCTTAATAATATAATAATGTCCAGCCTATTCATTTAATTATAACTTCCCTTATAAAACATTATCTACTTCAATATTTTAGCAACTGTTTATCTTTTATTCTGTTCGTTCCTCAACTAAAATATTCTTATCGGCTTAACAGCTTCTATTTCAATGTCGTTTCTTTTTCCACTCCCTTTGAAATATTTCTAATTCTTATACTCATTCTATGTCTTAATTTTTATAGATTAATAACTTTCGTGTATGTTTTTAAATATTTAATTTCCAAGTACGTTTATACTTTTGTAGTTTTGAGAAACTTTAAACGCATTAAAGTATTTAAAATTGAAGTTAGCATTAAGGCCATAAGGCAAGATTGATATTTAATGATATATAAATTTTCTTTTTCTAAACGAGCTATTAGTAAGTCTAAAATTTCGATTATAATGTTTTCAAAGCCATGTTCAATGAAATGTCTAATTTCTAAGCTGTTTTTACTTTTATTATTTAAGAGTTATCTTAAATTACCTTAAATTAAGAATTAATCTTCATAATTTCTGTTCAATAAACAGAAATTATGAAGATTAATTTTAAAATGCAAAGGTTGATTACTTTGTCCATAAAGTGTAATTTTCAAATATTATTCCAAAGTTCATAAATTTTGGGAAAAGTCTTACAAGTAAGAGTTTAAAATTTAATTTAGTATAAGACTATTTACAGGTCAGGCAACACTTGTGTTTGTAAATTTAAAAGCTAGGAAGAAAGAGACACCCAATTTATACCGTTGGCATTACTAGTAATTAATAAAATTTGTAAAAAAAAAAAAAAAAAAAAAAAAAAAAAAAAAAAAATCAGAAATTGATGTAAATAAAAAGGTTACAAAACATAATAATTTATTGCATTTTATTTTCAAGTACTATGCGTTGAAGTAACTACAGTATGTGTTAAAGTAAGAACAATCAAAGTAGAAAATACAAAATACACTGCTGGTCACCGCAAATGCAACACCCTGAAGGAAGCATGCTGATAACATTAAATTTGCAACCTACATTAGCGGAGGTGAGATATGAAAATGATTAAAATTTCAGAGCAGATGCACATCACACGCGCCTATAGCGCCAATTCAAAGCGCTATTTAAGGCTTGGAGATTTCGACAATCTCAAGTACGGCAATTGTATTTTTCTTGTAGTTTTTTCAAAAAATAAAATAAAAAATGATCAATTATGCCTCGTAGAAAACAGACATCATTTTTTGATGAAATATCCGAATTCGACAGAAGAAGGATAGTGGCCTACCGATATTGTGGATTATCTTTCAGGGAAATCAGCAGTCGTGTTGAAAGAAACCAAGCAACTGTAATGTACATATGGGATCATTGGATGTACGACGGACCAACGTATTTGATTGCATCCAGCTCAGTGCTGCACATTACGTGATGACAGGAAAATTGTGCGTATAGCAGTGACAGATCACTCAGCCACATCACGAATCATAACACAGCACATCCAGTCTGTAACACATCCAATGTCTGTGCATACCATTCAACCCCTTTTATATCAGAGTTGTCTATTCGCAAAACATCCATTGCTTTGTCTACCCTTGACGCAGAAACACAGACGTCTCCACCACCAATGATGAGATGAAAGTAGGATGTGTATGGCAGAATGAAAGGAAATTGACTTTACTGACGGATTCACGCTTCTGTCTGCAACATTACGGTAAACGCATTCGAGTCTGGAAATACCGTGGAGAGAGGATGCTCAACAGCTGCATTATGCTCAGCTACACTAGTTCTGCTCCGGGTATTAAAGGATGGAGCGGTATTGGATATCACTCTTTCACTCCTCTAGTAGGCGTTGGGGTACATTGATCAGCCATCGCTACATCTCCGAGGTGTTGGAGCCAGTAGTCCTTCAACATACAGCCATATTTCAACAAGATAATGCGCGACCTGACGTGGCACGCATTATACAAGAGTTCTTCGTCAATCGCCAGATTGAATTGCTTTTTTGACGGGGTCGCTCTCAGGATCTTTCACCGATAGAGAACATGCTGTCCATGGTTGCTTAACGATTGACTCAGATTATATCACCAGCTGTCACACCAGATCAACTTTGGCAAGTATGGAAGCTGCTTAAACTGCTGTACCTCAAGAACACAGCCAAAGTCTCTTTGAATCAATTCTGAGGCGTGTGGCAGCAGAGATCTCCAACAATGACGGCTACTTTGGCTATTGTTTTTGGCAGGAACTACACTTCACAGAAGCCTATAAATTTAATCAGTTAAAACTTAGTCAACATGTTATCGACAAAATAAATTTTGTAGTGATATCTTTTTTCTTTCTTGGTGTTTCAATTTGGGTGGCCAGCAGTGTATATAAAATATTAAGGTAACTAATGTGTTCAAAACGGCAGCTAGAAAAAAAAAATCAAATAATAGCTAAAATTAAAAAAAAATAAAAATAACTAAATAAAAAAATCAAATAATAGCTAAATTAAATAGTAATATAAAATCTTTAAGAGAGTAAATAAAAAAAATAATGTAACTAATAATAATCAAATCAGTAAACATTCTCAAGAAATTATAAGAACGTTTTCAATTAGAGCAAGATGTATCAGTTAGAAAAGAATTGAAGTAATAAAAAGGAAGTAAATAAAAAGGGATAATAAAAACAAAAAATTGCGGAATAATAATAAAAATAATGTGAAAATATAGAAATAAAAATTTGTCCCTCCTCATCAGAAGCAGTAGACCAAGTATTTCGAATTCATTTTTTAGACCCGAAAGAATAAACAATGCACAAAGGAACCATTACTGATGTCTTCGAATAAAAAAGAAATTAAAAAATTAATATCAATTAAAAAGTGAAAAAAATATTGAAAATAAAAATTTCTTAAAATATAATCATATTTATTTTTAATTCAATTGTATTAGATTATCCTATGTGAAAGTTACCTCTCGTAAGCCTTTCTCAGCTCCGTCCATCCTCCGGTTGATATTTATGGCCCTCCACATTTCTTGTATAACTGTGGAAGGCTCTGACTCAAATACCTCTTCTTCTGCCAAAGTTTTGAGAGCTTGGGTAGCCACTGCACCCGTGGTTTCTTCTGAGGGACCTTCAAGTATCTCCTTAATATCTGCTGGGTCATCTGTGGTCTTTTCCAGAATATCTTTGGCAACTTCTTTTACTTGTTCTGCTTTCTCATGATCAGCTGCACTCTCCACTTGTTCAAGTTCCCTTTCTGAAGGGAGAGTGATTTTTAGAACAGATTCACTTTCTGAAGGGACAGTGATTTCTTGACCAGATTCACTTTCTGAAGGGAGAGTGATTTCTTGACTAGATTCACTTTCTGAAGGAAGAGTGATTTCTTGACCCGATTCACCTTCTGAAGGGAGAGTGATTTCTTGACCAGCTTCACCTTCTGAAGGGAGAGGGACTTCTTGACCAGCTTCATCTTCTGAAGGGAGAGTGATTTCTTGGCCAGATTCATCTTCTGAAGGGAGAGTGATTTCTTGGGCAGATTCACCTTCTGAAGGGAGAGTAATTTCTTGGGCAGATTCACCTTCTGAAGGGAAAGTGATTTCTTGACCAGATTCACTTTCTGAAGGGAGAGTGATTTCTTGACCAGATTCCCTTTCTGAAGGAATAGTGACTTCTTGACCAGATTCCTTTTCTAAGGAAGTCAAAAAACAAATAATTTAGTGAGGAATAGTCTTAACTAGCAACAGTGATTGTATGTTTGAAGACTTAGAATTTCAGACAAAATTTATTCATTAACAAAATAGGAAAATGAATAGTAATGGCTTTCAGCTTGTATTGTCAAACTTACATTTTTCTTCTTTTTGAATCATTCATATTCCCAATACCCTATATGTGAAATAATTTAAATATTTTTCATCGCAATTGGAAAAAATGTGTGAATCAAAGTTTTGAAATAAAATTGTCGATCTTACCTTTATACAGCTACTATAAATTAAAGAAATCAAAAATAGAAAGGGGTTGATAATGAATGAAATGAGAGATAAATAAAACGGTAAAAAATGAAAGTAACAGGTAAAAGGAAATTATCATATTTTGTTCTTTTTTATTAAATAAAATTTGAAAGGAATATTTTCTAAAATATTTTGTATTATAGTTTTGAAAAAATATGATTTATATGATTTTATTGACCTTTTATTTATTTTTTTTGATATAGTTGATTCAATAGGATGTACATTTTAATATGAAGAAAAAGGAATAATTAAGTAAGATGCATTTTTAATAAAATGAAAGAGAAATGTGTGGTGGAAACTGTTTGTAATATGTTATTAATTCAACATAACTATACATAAAATATTAAGCACTTCTGTGTCAAATATTGTATTGCTCAATACCAACTAAAAAAATGCAGAGTGACGTTTTTCAGACCACGATTTTCAGAGTTGAAGATCTTAGCTTTAATGTAGCCACTGTTGAGATTTGAATCTTTGACATAACATAATAAATTACTTAACAATCAAAGTATATTATACAGTATTCGAACATTGGTATGTCTTCATCTTTCATAAATAGATTTTTCATTTCTAGTGCGTGGCATACACTTGCTGTGAGAGAGGAAATACTTAAAAAAAACTACCTTTTCTAATAAAAAATACGTACATGTAGACAGTAAAAATAATCTCCGGTTGCTTAACAGTAGCTTTTATTCAAACCTACTTCAGCAGTGAATGATGGATATTGAAATTCTGCCTTCCAAGTGTAATTTTGTTAGAGCAAATGCTTGGGAATTTTCTGGATTTTCTGTCTAGTGATAATTTAACATCCATTATCGACTAAAAGTGTTTTCTGAAGACTGTAAGCAGGGGATGTTGAAATGCTATACTACAGCCTTCAGTTATTAATCAGTCATCTACACTTGGATATGATCTCATGAACTTAAAAGAACATTGTATTTGAAACAGAATAATGATGTAAAATAACTTGTAATTTTATTGTCAGAAAAGAAAATTAATTGAAAATAAAGATTAAAATCTTAATTTTTGGAAAAAGTTTTGATAAGAAGTTATTTTTTTCTAATTTTATATAGCGCTTTTGTAGGAAGAAACAATTTTATGTTTAATCTGTGCTTATGTTTTAGAGAAAAGGTTTTTTGAATTCAATAGTCATTTAGAATATACATATAAGTAGGAAACATTAAACTTAGAAAGATATTGACTCTGCACAATAGGATAAATCAGCAAGCTTTCGAACCAGAGTAAAATCAATATTTTACTTTATACTGTTAACTTGTTCGTGATATTGAGAAAACATTGGGATCAATATAGATTTTAAATGTGTATGAAAATATTGATACATTGAGATTTTATCTATTCATGAGGAAGTCGACTTATTCAAATGTTATTATTATACTCATGACTTTTGACATTAATACTTTGTTTTGATTATAAAGATTAAAAATACCTAAGGAAGCATATACAAATTATTTGAAAAAGAAATCAGCAACAACCTTGACTGTACAACACAGTCAAGATTGTTCACAAATCTTAACAATGATTAAATGAAGAGATTATCTGCAGAATATGGCTTATTTAAGTTTGTGAAGTTGAAAAATAAGCAAGTACTAAATTCTGAGTATTTATAAGAATTACAATAACGTTTAATACTTAAGAAACGCCAAGATAAGTATTGACCAATATCTCAATTTTGTAGCACTTAAGTTTCTTAAAGATATTAAAGATCTTTCTGAATAAAAAATTAAAATGAATATTCTAATAACAATCAAGCATATTTAGCAGAATTCACTTGCAGCTTTTATTTAATATTTTAAAACTGAAATTAATTAATATCATTCTACTTTTAGACTTCTACTGTGACATTATATATTTTTTATATTTTTTCAATATACAGGGTGATCTTTCTTAAAGTGACAGTGTTAGAAGCGCTCTATAGCGCGATCTAATAGTAGCGCGGAATGTCACTAAACTTGGTATTTAGACTAATCAAGACACGGGAAAAAGTATTCCGTAAAAAAAAATTTAGTTCCAAAAATCACCGCTAGGAAATTTTGTGGTGCTGTACAATGTATAAAATGTGAGAAATGAAAAATCGTATAGTTAAATTATTAATGCTTATTTACTACATTGATTTCCCCGGTGAGAGATTAGACCACGTTCAATGTGAGTATCGTTCTTTGAAATAACACAGTGCATTTTGTGAACCGCATTCTATACAGCAGTACGTAACATATCACGAGGAATATTCTGCACTGTCTTCGTTGTGATGTCCTTTGTCATAGACAAATTTGATATTCCCCAACATAAACTTGAGATTTCAAAACACCCAAGAGCCAAAAATAGCAAAGCGTGAGGTAAGGGGAACGAGGCAGCCAAGCAACTAGAAAACTGCGACATATTACTTTATCATCAATTAAGTGTTTACGCAACAGCTGATTTACCTTATTACCAATGTGTGGCAGAGCACCATCATGCATAAAGATTGCTTGTTGCAGACGGTTTCTTAGCTGAAGTTGTGGAATAACAAACGTTTACAGCATTTCATGGTACCTTTCTGCCTTATGGTGCACGTTTCTGGTCCTGTCAGAGTGATGGTCTCAAAAAAGAATGACCCAATGACGAATCGACTGTGAAACCACACAAAACAGTGACTTTTGAGGAATTTAATGGGATTTCGTGTGGGGCTGCTCAGAAACCCGAATTCAGTTATTTTGTGTGCTTACGGACCTATTGAGATAAAAATAGGTAAACATTGTGAGTGCCATGCAATGTGCCATGGGAAAGCATCATAATTTTCTACCCTAGCAAGAAACGATAAAGCGAATGTCACCCGCTTATCATAATCACTTGGTTTTAGTTTGTGGCGGCCGATTTTGTTGGGGTGAAATCCGATAATGTGCTACAAAATTCTTCATACCGTGGAAAAATTCATGTCCAGTTGTCGAGCTACTCCTGGGCGCTGATAGTACCAGCAATGGTTTCCTGCGATCCTTCGACAATTGCAGTTTTGCCACATCAATTAATAAATTTTCTAATACTGGTTTACATCCTTTCCCAGCGTGAATGGTCAGTGATCCCATTTCCTTCTAAGAGCTGAGGATGCATTACATTGATTCATATAATAAAGCTTTACCTGTAACGCACGTACCGGTAACGTGAAAGGCATGACCACTGGAGGTCGTTTACTTCAGCTGAGATTATTTGTCGGAGCTGTCTACTACTTGTTTTTAAAGCTCCTATTACTGGCGCTGTCAGCGCAAAACATTTGCATTTTCCTTTGATATCTGTGTTTTATGTTTATTCTCGTTATTGTAAGAACATCAGCGCCAAAAAATGTCATCGAGGGGATTTTTGGAACTATTTTTTTTTACGGAATCCTTTTTCCTATGTCTTGACTAGTCTAAATACCAAGTTTGGTGCCATTTCAACTATTAGATCGCGCTACAGGGCGCTCCAAACATTGTCACTTTAATAAAGATCATCTTGTATTTCACGATATCACTTTCAGTCCATGTTTACTGATTATATTAAATTTTAACATTATTCTTAAGATTTGATTGTCTTATAAACCATAAAAGATACGTTAAAAATGTATTAATTACATTTTTCGTATTTAAAAATGTGTTATATTTTTAATTTCTTGAGTGCTCGTTTTATTCTCTTAATTGCATGTAATTGACTTTACATGCAATTAAGAGAAATTTAAAAAATAAGTCTTGATGAAAATTTTATTCTGTAGTAGAACTTGTACTAATTTTGAAAATATTAAAATTAAGCGATTGATATAATTATTTTTCTTAACCATTAGTAAATGAATCAAAAGTTATTAGTCAATCTCATAAAGTGTGCAATGATTTAAGTTTTGTTTCAAAATTATATTTGCATCTGATAATGTACCAAATTTTTAATTAAATTCGGAATGAATTTATTTGTTTTGTTAAAATTAATAAAGTTTCATTGTGTGTTTTGATAGTTTGTCTCGAGTGACTGAACGAACACTTTTTCTTACAAAGAATGAAAATATAGTGATAAGCAAGTAATATTACTTTGCATGAAAAGAGCTGAAATAGTAACTTAATTACTATGTATTATGAATTGAATTGTAGTTCATGTAATTTCATTTGAGAGGAAACAAGCACAATTATTTACAAGCAAGTCAAAATGTTAATTTTCTTGATGATGTTATCACACTAGTGTCACTGCAGTTAAAGGTGCCCTCATAATCTGACATTTGGTATGTGCTATTATTTGTGAAACTTTTCTATACTGTCTTTCTTATTATTTTAATATATTTGCTTTTCATTTCATATTTATTGTTATTATGGATATTCAGCTCCTCCCAAAAAATATAAATTATTTTACCAAATACACAAATTAGCAAATATAAGAAAAAAGAACAAAAATAACGATAACTTTCCCAAAAATAAGTCAATCTCAGTGAAATTTAAATATTTTGGTAAGTGAAAGAAGCTGAAAACTACTTTGTTGTACAAAATAATGCCATTGCTGTTGGAATATACCATTTGCGATTAGCATAAAAACGGATGTCTCAGAATAGAGCGGATATTGTCACAGCGTGTCTGAGATTAGAAATCTAGAATGGCAAAATTGTAACAATGACCTCCAGGCATCATTTGACCGAACAATTTCGATGGGAAGCTATTGAAAGACTAGATGCAGGACAGTCAAATAGAAGTGGCTAGATGGCTGTATGTGAGTCCATCGGTTGTTCATAGACTTTGGAAAAAGTTTTAACCATGGATTCGGCATCCAGGAGGTTCAGCCAAAGACGACCATGCGCTACCACGAGTGTCTTTAACTGATATTTGTCATTATGCTTGCGAAGGAATAGAACCGCTTCTTGTTAACTGAACTCAGGTACTCCCTTGCTGCAAGCTCCGGAAAGTTGGTATACAGATAGACCGTCAAAGGATTCAAGAATGTGGTCCTTATGCAAGGAGACCAGTCATTTGTGCCCCGCTCCCATCATGCCATTGGTGGGAACGTTTGCAATGGGCACGTCTACATATCTACTGGACGCGTATCAATGAAGGGCTATTCTTTTTACAAATTAGTCCAGGTTTAGTCTCGAAACCAATTGCAGGCTCATTTTCATTAGAAGAGAACGTGGAACTCGTTTTCATCCCTCAAACATCCGTGAAAGAGATGCATGTGGATCAGCCAACGTCTGTGTTTAGAGTGGTATCTCTTTGGCTGGAAGCACAGACCTCCATGCTTTTTCCGGGAAAATATTAATGTTCCCACATATAAAGATTACATCCTGGATGCTTATGTGCACCCTTTTGCCAAGACAATAGCTGATGATTTAGTACTACAGGATGATAATACGAGATCACGCTGGGTTCGCATAGTGGGTGCTTATCTTCTGTAGGAAACAAGTGATCGCATGCTGTGGCCATGTCGATCAATCCCCCGCCCTCCTAGGACTCCAGCCACGCTTTCTACTGCTTTGGAAGAGCAATGGCATGCACTTACTATACAATTAATAGACAGCATAATTGGGAGCATACACATCGATGGCTGGTGCTACATAACTTCTCACGGTGATCATACTCCATATTTAAGGTCTTTTCCTATACTAAAGTTACACTTCCCATTTGTGTATTGTATACTAATGCTAATTTTTGTAACATCATAATTATCTGTTGATTTTATTTAGGCTATTTTGTATTTTTGTATGTATTGTATATTGTGTATATGTTTCTTAAAATTCAATTTTTTGAGTTATTATCATTGTGATTTTTTCTTAATTTATGATAACCATTGTATATTTAGATGAGAAGATTCGAAATAATTTTAAATTGTTTTCACTTAATTACTTTATTTTCAACAAAATGAAAGTTTCTTATTTGGTGATACATGCAGAAGAGTACAGTATCATTATTTATTCTGGTTAGAATCAAATTTTTATTCATTTTTATGTTTTATAAATTTTATTGAGAGCTTTCAAAACAAAAATTTTCCTTATGACTCACCAATTATTATAGAACAACCAGATGATGATATTTTCTGTTGCAGAATTAAAACACCAAAAAGGCTAATATTATTCATTATTATATAAATTTGATTTTAATAAAGCTAAAATCTCAATCAAATAAGTTTTGATATAAAAAAATTATATCCCATTTATTGATGTTGAATTAAACATTCATTGCATAAAAGTTCGCAGAAATATTATCTAATATCAAAAATTAAGCTAATGTAACATTTATATAATAAGGAAAAATTAGCACACGATTGTTGTAGAGTCTCTTTCAGACATTTTCAAATTCGATATAATCTTTTTGTGAATTTTACTGTTTTTCTGGAAATCTGTACTTTAATTGCATAAGAATTAAAGATCAATAATGCTAAATATCTAACAAATTCTTTTTAGCAACCCTAGTGTATATGTTTTAATGGGACAATTTAGATTATTTTTGCCTAGTCATTTTCGTTAGAGTTCTTGTGAGGTTGAGATTGATTGATTGATTGACTGCGTGGGGAGACCTCGGACTGTACCATGTGGTTAAAGGGTAAAGTCTTCCCCACACCTTGAGCCCCCTCGACCTCTGCATAGCTGCAATATTTAATATAAAAAAATAATAAAATAAAAAAAAAACAAAAACAATAGAGGGTAACAAATTGGAGGCAGATTGCCCTAGTTCAAGTAAAGGGGCTTCAAGTCCTAATTGATTATATGCCAAAACATTGGAAGAGCATGAGGGGAAACAAAACGAAATTACAAGGAGAGGAGAAAAAGAAAGTCCATGTATGCAAAATACTCCCAAGTGAGCTGCCGGCTGGAAGCTGAGGAACAGAGGCAAGTTCTCTTGGGCTATCCCTGTAAGTTGTTATTTTTGATGTTTCATGATATGGCCTGGATGGGAGCACTTTTCATGAGTCTTCACAATGCCCTAGTTTTTGTTTAAAGAACTAAAATGAATTTTAGTATTAAAAACTCAAATATTTCATAACTTTATTTATTTTTTATGGTTAAATTGCGTTTTAGGTCCCCTACTTCGCCAACTCGCGAATTTGATGCGCTTTTCCGCGCATTCTCACTAGTTACTCTTTTGTTTTAGCCTTTTCATTGGTCTCTAATTAAGTTTCACTTTGAAATAGCGGTAAAATTTTCGCCATGGCATTGGCAATTTTGAAAACGCGCCAAGTAGGGGACCTAAAGCGCATTTTCACCTTTTTTATTACTAATCGATTTTTTAATTTACTTGTTTAGGGAAAAAATACCAGGTAATACTTATGTCAGTTTGGCGACATCTTTTAATTAGCAAACATTTAAAAAATGTGGAAAAAGGATTATACAACGTTTGTGACAAAAAATTTAATAATGGCATCGTTATGTTCAATAGTTTCTGGATATTTTAAATATTTTAAAGTAAGAAAAATTATAAAATTCATGAAACTATAAATTAAATTTAGACTATTAGATTTCAGTTCTATGCAAGCTGTTGACATGAATCGCATTTTTACTGCACTTAAGAAAAATGAATATTATAACTTAATAATGTAACTTACGTAACGAAAATTGAAAATTTTGCTTGAATTGCGGTTTGGGTCTCATTCCTCGCCACCTTGGTGATAAACGCGCTAAGCGTGGTAGCCAGGACATTTTTTTTTATCCTTAATGCGCTTTTTCTGGCAACCTTCGGTGGAGTGAATTTGAAGAATTAATAAAAATAAATTTTTATTAATATTATTAAAAAACTGAAATATTAATAAAAACATAATTTTATTAATATTTCCGTGTATTTTTGTTATACAATTTGTAAATAAACATTATTTTTGTTTTCATTGCTATAGCAAAGGTGAAAATCGTTAAAAACACGTATTTCATTTTCGTCGCCATATCAACGACGTTTTTTAAAACGCACCAAGCAGGGTATCCAAAGCATACTTTTACCCAATTTTTTTAAACATTTCTGTTAAAATACTGCGTTAATCTGCGCTTTAGGTCCTCTACTCTGCCAACGTGGCGATAAATGCACCAAGCGTGGTAAACCGGACGTTTTTATACCTAATGAGCTCTTTATGGCAACCTCCGAAGGAAATAATTTGCGCTTTTTCGCACATGCTCATTAATTGGTTTTTTTCTTTTAGCATTTTCATTGGTCGTTAATTAGTTTCAGTTTGAAAAATCGGTCATTTTCATTGGTTGCTAATTAGTTTAAAACCGTTAAAAATCGTATTCTATTATCACCATGGCAACAGTGTTTTTGAAAACCCGCCAAGTACTGGATCCACAGCACACTTTCGCCAAGTTGGCAGAGTAGGGGACCTAAAGCGCATTTTCACCAATTTATGATTACTCACCTTCTGGTGTTTCATCAATTTCAGGCTTTAAAGTAACATCTGAGGTGTCTTCTTCTTCCCATTGAATACTAGTTTCCTTCAGCAGCTTCCTCAGTTCGCTTATAGACTTGGTTGGTCTTTGAATTCTTCCCCGAATGTTAGGGTCTGAGATTCGACCTTTTGTGATAGCAGCTTGAGCTGCAACCTCATCTTCAATATGGCAGAGTAGTTTAACTGAATCTAGTCCTAACTCAATTACAAGATTCGTAAGAACTGTATGTAAGATGTTGAAATTGACTGCGCCAACTTCAGGAACTCGAAGAGCTAAATCTAACAGTTCAAGTATTGTAAATTTGTTAGTAAGCATGTTATCTGAGGAAATTTCTTAAATATTTAGTTTACATTTTCTAACAATTCATTTTATTCCCTTTAATTTTTTTTATTCTTTTGGTTGTGTTATCTTAAATTTGTTTGATTTCTACAAACTTTATGCTAGTTTAATGTTTGTTACGCTTTTTGCCAACTTTTAAAATTTAGTATCTTTCAAATACAGTTTAACTTTCAATTTTGTTATACTTTTTTCTTTTCCTTTCGTCAAAATTTATTTCAAATGTAATTCATTTTACTACTATAGGAATTTAAATAGCTTATTTCTGTATGTATCAACATTAAATATTCTCTTTTATATCAAGTCCTCTTGTATTCTCTAATTGTCATTACTATCACTTATTCTTCGGCATAAAGGCAACTATCCATAAGAAGGATTAATGTTCGTTTTCTGTATTTATAAACGGGAAATTATGTATAAAATTTTTTTTTCGTTAATGGAAAGAAAAAATGTGTTGCTTTTACGAGGAATTAGGGAATTAGAACAAATTTTTCTCAACAAGAAAAAATCATTTGGCTGGTTAGCTTGTTTCAAAACATGATTAGTTAATGCTACAAGTGCGGATTTTTTTCCACTGGCGGATATTGAGTATTTACCCTTCGCCACAACAAGGCCAGTAATTGCTATTCATTTATAGCGTTACCCGGTGGACACCTGTGAACAAAGTCACGGAGGTGAGTAGCATTACCCACGTCACATCATTACAAATCCGTTTATAGGGGGGTCACATTCATCCATCATCTCAAGAGAAAGAAACATCCATGCCGGGATCGGGATTCGAACACAGACCAACAGCCTAGTAGTCAGGAACGTTAACTACTCAACTGTCGGCGGGCCAAGAGCGGAATTATTGAAATTGAAAATTAATTTCTAGAATATTACTGAATATTCGAAAATTTTAAGTGGATTGGAATTAAATTGTCATAAATCAAGTATTTAAATGGTTCTGAAGTTAAGAAAGTTATACTTATTTAATTTACGGTCATCTGTTACGAGATTAATTTGATTCGGACCGATAACTTAAAGATCATATTAAACCACTATAAAGGCTTGCACTCTAGATAAGAATTATATACATACTCTACTAAAATGAAATTCACTTACAAAATCCGCAAAATGAGTATTTGGTGACAATGAAGTGTTGAATACTCTGGTAATTTAACTGGGCTTTTGATATTAATTAAAATCTGAAATTTTTCAAAGTAGTAGACAGATTCAAAATAAAAAATTCGTTGCTATATTGATTTAACTTCCCATGCTATTGTTTTTTAATTTATAAAGCAAAGCAAGTGCAAAAATCGTACAAAAAAAAAAAAAAAAAAAAAGAATTTTTTCTATGCGTTTCGATTTAGATACTTTAATAGATGTAACATTCGAGTTTAGCAGATGTATCACCGGAAATTTGTTAAACTCATTAATATCACTTATTGATTGGATGAAAACCAAAATCCCTCAAAATAGGATAAGAAAACATTAACCTTTATATCAATTAAAATAATGCTTTTTTATTTTTTTTTTGCTATTTTTATTTCATAAAAGCGGTAAGGATTATAGGATTGCTTATTGTTTTCAAAATATCTATCTATGAGCTGAAATGAAATTTTTACTGAATGTGTTTGCAATTTCCAAATAATAAAATAATTGTCTTAAAGCAAGATAGAACAAAAGGATAAATTCAATTGAATAAAAATATATTAAGATGTTTTTCATCTTATTTAGTATAAAATCATAGCCATTTACTATAATTTTTATATCAATTTTGGCAAAAATATTTGAAGAAGAAAGTCATATATTATAAAGTTGGTCGAAAAAGCTTATTAATTTGCTTTATATATTTAGAAACTATTAGAAAAAGATTCTAGTGATATGTTAAATGTATCATAGTTAATTATTAATTTGTCACTTTATGGTCGCTTTTACTTTATAGAATGAGATTTCTAACAAAATAACTGAATATTGTAACAGCATTTTAATTATTTTGAAATTTACTAGGCCGTTATTAATATTTTACTTTCTAAGAAAATAGTGATGAATTTAAACAAAATTCAAATTATAAAAATTATACTGTAGCCTCCTAAAATTATTTAAAAGAATAAAATATTATTGAAAATGATTACTCACTTTAAACGTTTATCAATATTTATACTAATAAGTGGAAACAAAATTGCGTTTTTTTAAGCTAACGAAAAAGCATCATTTTAATTTCATCATCTAAATTCATTGTTCATTAAATTCTATGTGTAAAAACCAAAGCATCGGTTTGAGAAACTATCTTCCATTGTCTAGAGCCATTAGTGCCTTGACAATAGAACAGAAGAAAAAGCAAAATAAATAGAACAAGACAAAACATCAACTTTATGGTTAACTTAAATCGGTAAAGACGATTTAAATGTATTTTATTACATATTTATAGATCTTAATTGTAATTTGACTCATTTAATGTATCTCAGTGTTTATCACCGGAAAAAATTTATGTATCTTTCTTAGATTTGTTTAAAATCTAACTGATACAAAATCATTTGAAGTAAAACATTTTAGAAGCCCTTTTGGAATTGGTATAAAAACGAAATTTTATAACAATTCATCAAATTATTGTCGTTTTTTAAGCGTCTTTTCAAAATTAATTATATCCAAATTGATTTTTTTAACTCTTTATCTATTTTTAATGCATTTATATCATTTTTCTATGTATAAAACTTAATTTTTTAGAAAATCTCATGAATGATTACAGATTTTACAGGCTAGGTTATTGGGATACATTTTTGGCAACAAATTTCGGCAGACTAAATCTGTTAAACACATCCAATCGCTTTTGAATTTTGATCATAGTCAAGTGATGAGATGCATACCTTATTTGTGGTATAATTTCTTCTTACCAACACATCACATCAGTAAAGTGACTTTAGATTGTATGTGTAGGCCGTGGTGGCCTGGTTCGTTAGGGCATCGTTCTCGTTACCAAACGGTGGGGAGTTCGAATCCCGGCTTAGCCAAAGATCCGTCGGGTTCACTAATGGCGACTGGGGCACGTTAAATCCGTTTCTATGTTCCAATGTTTCCATTGCATGTTCCAATGTTTCCATGTTTCCATTACGAATTAATACCTCTGGGGGTGGTTGGAGCCAGGCTTTGGGTCTTCACTGGTTTCAATCTCTAAATTGGAAGATTCAGATGGTGCTGCCATCTATGTGTCAAAAGTCGTACTTCCACCTTTGTATGAGGGTGCTCTATTAACAAAAAAAAAAAAAAAAACAAACAACGGAAGACGCTCTCTCTCTGACTTTATTCGCCTAGTCTCCGTGACGGGTGGGCTTGGCATTGCCAAGTGTCATTAACAACAGATTCTATGTACTTCAGGCTTATGCAAGTACATATGCTTAGATTTCATTACACTTTTTAGCTGGGTCAAGTATTAAACTTGCTACTTCCTATAAGACGATTAATTTCTTTCTGTAGCATGATATCATGATCTGCAGAGTTTAGATTACACAATACATTTCCTCCTGAGTATTTTTACAACTAAACACACTCAACTGCTTCGTAATTTTGAGACATTGTTAAGTGATGAAATCAAAACTGAGCTGGTTCTTTCTTCAAACAACACTAATCATAAGAGTGACATTGGGGCCAAGGAAAAAAAATTAAATTAAGTGGTATGGTATTAAGTTGAATCCGATACCAAACTCTTCCTTTCTAATATGTTGATCATTATTTTCGGTATTTTCGAATCTTCAATCTTTTTTCAGCCGAAACAAGTTTTATGGGTAAAAGTCTTAATTAGAGTTACAATCAGTTCTTTTAGCATATGCTAAATGCATTATTTTCCCTTATTTTAGATCAGTAACTTGTATTTACTATATTAAGTTTATAGCCGCAGATAAAAGTATTTATGTGTGAGTATTATAATTATTAGTAGTATACTAATTATATGAGAGGATAAAACTTTTTAAAAGCTTAAATATGTTTTGATTGAAACCAAATAAAAAAGTAGTCGTTTGTTATTAACAGCTGGATTTGATATTACTGTTTTTCCATGTGATTTTCTGAACACAAATTATCGCTATTAATTATGATATGATGGATATAGAAATTGTTTACTTTTTCAATATATAAATTTCTAAATTCAAAATATTAAAATTTTTCAGAAATACTGCAAATTCAGCGATATGTTCATTTTTTGTCGCTATAATATATTAAATAAGAATGTAAAGCAAAATAATTTGCAACTATATAGCTTTTAAATTTAGAAAAAACTCATCATAAAAAAGTTTTATTGAACTGTTATGAAAATCTAATAATATTTTCTTAACTACATATAAATTTCAAAGTAATACATTTTAACTTTTTTGTTTATTTATTCCTTACATGTGAAAATCTTTACACAAGGTAAATAGATGAAGTGAATAACTTAAAAAACAAAGCAATCTAACAAGGAATAATTTAAAGTGAAAATATCATCAGTTTTTTTTCCAAAATATTTCTTAATATATCAAGAAAGATGAATAATTTTTTATATGAAAAAAACTATGAAAGAATTAATTGTAAAAGTGTATTTTAGACTATTTTAAATTTTGGTCATTTTAAAAATGGTTCATTAATGGGATTTTTTGTATTTTTATATAAAGTATCTATATTGTTTTCAAAAATTATATTAAAAATATAAATTATATTTTCTGTATATGAGAGAAAATATAAATGTTTTACGTAAGTTTATATAAGATAAACTATTTCTATGAACATTGATAAATATAAAGTTATTAAATTCATGATATAGTCATTATTCTAAAATTGAAATTTAGTTTATTGTAATAATATTAAAAACTCGTGAACTCAAATTTTAAATTCTTACGTGTAAAAACATTTTTTAAAAATTTTGAAGTAAATTTTTTAAGTTTTATCATTGGAAGCCTCTCACAATTACTTATAATTGATTGATATATCTTTAAATGAGAAATAATTATATTCTTTTATAAAAAAATATAAATTATTCTTTTATAAAAATTAAAAATATTACTTTTGATTTTGATTAATGATTTGAATGGAAAATTATAATTATTTATTTAGGCAAAATTTGTTGACAGAAAACATGTATGAAAACTAAGTTCAATGGTTCGTAAATTCGAATCTCTTTTCTGAACTTATTTCAAATGGTTTCCGTCTGATGAGACTGAAAGTGACTGTTGAATAACGAACAGACCAGATAACTATTGTATTATAAGTAATTTCAATATTTATGTTTAGATAAAATTGTAAAATTTGTTTACTCATTCTTATTCACGCGTGATAATACTATTCCTGTTGAAATATAGTGTGAATCTTATCTAATTTAGTATTTAAATTTTTATTGATAATAACTCAATCATTTTCTTATCACGTGTAGGAAATAAAATAATTACAAAAAGTAATAATATTTTAAAATGATGAAGCAAAAATAATTGAACTTCTTAATCTTTTCTAAGTTAGATTACTCATAGTGAATTATGCTAAAAATAAATTTGCCTTAGGCATCCATTTTTTTTAAAGATTATAATTTATGCTGTATCATCCAATGAATGATTCATCTATTTACTTTATTTATTTGAAATGCGAATTTCAGATTGATAAGTTTCATGAACTCACAAATATATAACTTGTCCTTGAAAGGGTTATCATCAAGTGATAAGGTGGTCTTTATCTTAAGTTAAAGAATTGATTCACTTTTCTACCATGTATACCCAGTGATAGTCACGCATAAAACAATGTATACAACTACTTATCTTTCAGAAAGGGAGTCGGAAGTTTCTGCAAGTTGTAGTTGTCAGAAGTGCTTGGATATTAAAAGGTATAAGGACTTATGCAAATAAGTTTTGAATATATTTTAAATATTTCTTTATTCACATATATAAATAATATAATATTTTTTTTTATTGAAATTTCGTCCTTAAAGTTTTTCTAGAAGTAATCATCTTAAATTTTATCTTTTTACAATTAATGAATAGAGTCAGAATATTGTTTCCTTGTAACAGCATTTGAAAACAATTTGAAAACAATTTTAAATGCTATGTACTAAATTCAATAATGGTATTATAATTTAATAGTTTTTCTATTTAATAAGAATTCGCTTCTTCAATGGAAAAAAGTATACGAAAGGATACTATATTTTTATAGTAAATTTTTTATTTATATGAAGATGATAAAAAGATTAATAAAATAAACTAATTTTAAAAAGGAGTTTTAACTATTAATTAAAATAGTATTTCATTATTTATATACATTTTTGAGATGCTTGTGATTTAAAATATTTTTATCTTTGCAAAATATATGGAGTGATTATAACAGGTTACTTATTTAAAATATATAAAAATTCATGATTTGTATGTTTAGTAAGTTATTGTTACATTAATTCAATTTATATATATATTTCAGCACATGAAATCGTTGTTTTTCATTTTGTAAAATGTTTTGCTGTTCATGCCATGAATTGTATTTTAGCAATACAATGTCTTAATGAAACGAAAACTGTCAATATTAAAATCTCATTTTAACAGTTTGTCTATAACTGAATAAATATTAATGCTCATCAACTGAGTATAGTATTAATTTAAGGAAACTATCATTCATAAATTGAGAACATGTTCTAGCTAACATTAAAAAGTAGTCAGCCCTAACATTCATCTAGTTTTTTTAATTTATTATTATGTATACAAATTATTTTAAAATTAAAGTTTGCAAAATAATTCCTCGTTCATGATGTATTTTCTCGAGTAAAAGTAATTTGTAAATACATACATTTTCCTCTTTTATTCTGATACAATTATTTTCTGAACATAATTTAATAATAAATTGTTTTATATCTGTTATTTCATTATGATGATGTTTTATATGATTATTATTTTAACCATATAGTTAATGTTATGAATATGTTTAATGTTTTTTTTCTGTCATGAATGTTTTATTTTTCACAATTTATGACTTTTAAATTTATTTTTTTGAGTTACTCAGCACTTTTATAAATAATGTAAAATATTTTTATAAATTATTGTTAAATAATTTTAAAACTAACGTGTTCATTATAATATTTATTCTTTAAATTATTCATCCTTATATGTAATTGTTTTATCTCGTGATAATTAATATTCAGTGTGATAAAGTATTTTTATAAACTATTGTTAAATTTGTTTGAAACTAATGTGTACATTATAATAGTTATTCTTTGAATTATTCATCATGTTATGTAATGGTTTCCTTTCAATGTGAATTAATATTGAATATTAACAATAATAAATTGTAACAATTTTAAGTCTTTCTTTAAATTGTTTGAATACTAGAAAGCAATTCAATTGTTTGAATTTCAAAAAAGAACATTCCATATACTTTAAAAAGACATTATTTCCTTCATAGTTCCATTAAATGACAAATTAACAAGTAACATATGAAAATTTTTTAAAATCAATTCCCACATAGGTCAATAAAAATTAATTTTATTTTACTTACTTTTTATTAAGCTTCGTATTGTCGGTTTCTGAAGCAAGGGTTGATATCATTAATCCTGTTTCTTAATTTATTGTTTTGACAAAATTCAATCCTAAAACATGAAGATTCAACTTCGATGCTCTACCAATTTTACCATTTCAAGACAAATTTTTCATTTCACTATGTTGTAAAAAGTTCTTTATAAATAGTTTTCATTATTTTTTTTAAATTAGAAAAAATTCTCTCTCACATGTATGGTTTCGATCTCTCTCCCTAATTTACTTCAAAATCACAAAGTTGAATTTTCAAAAAAAGTAATAAACAACTCATTTAAAAGTTAATAAAAATAAATAAATTTAATATATATATATATATATATATATATATATATATATATATATATATA
>JAPDSC010110119.1:0-19471 GCA_026290005.1 Latrodectus geometricus | reverse complement strand
CACAAGCTACCAATTGTGAATATGAATATGATTTCAGGCGTTATCCTTTAACTTAATATTTTAGGTACAACATCCATTTACAGTCAGTTAGAATTTTATTCAAATATTTCCATAACCAAACCATCCGGTATAATTTTTAATTTCATCAATAAGTCTTGGACCATTTAAAGCTTACCACTTAAGCTAAAAAATGTACCTCAATTTGGCAAGAAAAAAGAAATTTCTTGCTCTCTATTGAGATTAGAGACACTACCATCTTGAAGTGTTTCATAAGAAACTGCATGGGGATAGTTTCTTTGTTGAACTGAAAAATATATTCTAGAGCTATTAATTTTAAAAGAAATAAAAAATATGTATAGCAAATTTAATAAATAACAATATGTGGATAAATAGACAACCTGATAAAATTCCCTTGGCTATAATAGGCAGGGATGTTATGCTTTTTAACCACGAAATATCCTTAAAAGAAGCGGCTGGTGAAAGTATATCTCCGGTTTCATTGCCAAGATTAACCAAACTGGAAAATACAATTTTTATTATTGCTGATGATAAAAAGATTTTTACCAATAATTTTTAGATAATATTATGAGATATACAAGTATTTTTAAATATGATAATAATATTCTAATTAACTCAGACTAATGATTTGAAATAAAAAAAATGGAATTGTAATTTAAGAGATAAAAGAAAAAGTTATACAGACAAGGTAAAAAAATAAGCAATAAAATTATAATAAGTTTAAAAATACAAGATAAATTATATCCATTAAAAAATCAAATATATGTGCCCCTCTGTTTTGTTTTTAAACATAGCATAAAATTCTTACAAATTAATAGGTAAAATGTTATTTGTTTTAAAGATAAATATCGCTGAATTTGAAGAATACGTAACATTAATTTATAATAATTATTGACATTGTTTGTATTAAAGGGACTGTGTTTTTTTAAGGTAGAAGGTCTAACGTTCAATGCTAAACTGTCTCTGTTGAATAATGGTACAGGGACTTCTTAATTTTATTTTCAGAAAACATATATAGTAGGATATAAGAGTTTTATTTCCTTTGTGAAAACAATTAACTGTATGAAATTATCCTATAGTAAGGCAATTTGCTATGGTTATGAAAAAATGTTACAATTTTCAACAGAGGGTCATAAGACACAGTATGAAAATATAGTGATCCATGAATAGGTGCTTATCCCTGTAATTTATGAGTGAAAGAAGTCATAAAATTATTTTATTTGCAATAATTAATACCTAATTCCCGGTGGTGTTTCCATGTTTGTTCGAGCTTGGCACGTGAGTGAGGCATCTATATTTGAATCAGATGTTAAAACAATACCCTTGAATCCATTTTTCTCTGCTTTCTTCACAAGTTCTACGGTTAGGCTACGGTTTTTAAATATGTAGGTTTGCATCCAGAGTACCAGAGGCGTATTTTTAGCTCTGTTTGCAACATCTTCTATGGAAGTGGTTGCGTAACTGCTCATAATCATAATGGTTCTCATGGAAGACAAACCTTTAAAAAATATTATAATTATATTTAATAAATTCAAAGTAAAATGTTATCTTCAAATTGCTCAAAATTTAGACTCTTTCTGAAATTAACCTTTAAATTTTTCAATATTTATAAATAAAATTGGTAAATAAATATCAAATTAGCTCACTCATTTGTTAAAAACCTAATATCAGTACATAAAATAATTTTGGTTTATTATAAGAATGAATAATAATTGTTAATTACATACAAATTACTCATTGAATCATATTCTGCTATATGAAAGATACATAGCTTGTAATAGTATATATTCAGCAGTAATCAGACTTAAATCCAATATATAGCCTTTGTAAGTAAAATATTTTAGATTCCAAACTGATTTTAGGTGAACAATGGATGACGTGCATTATATATGTGCTTTGCACTGATGGATGTATTTGGTTTAGTGTGCTCAGATGAGTTTCTTCCCTTTTAATAAACGAAAATAAAGCTTATTAACTACAAAAGTATATCCAAAAGACGACGCATAATTGGAAAAATGAATGCAGCAGTCTTGTTATGCATTCTAATAAATGCTGTCAAAGGTTTATAAAATGCAAAGAAAAGAACATCATTATAAGAAAATTTTTCTAGTATAGAGCTTAAAGTTGAATATTTTTAAAGCTAGATTTTTTATGTTGAATGCATGAAAAGATCTATCATAAAAATTCGTACTTTATATGTACATATATATATGTATATGAAGTATGAAGATATATTTCATAAATTTCTTTGTACTGCATAAAAATTAAAAATTATATAAATATCCTTATTTATAATTTAATGAATATTTCGAGCTCCACACAAAGTAAATATTATTAAAATCATATTAAAATAAAGTTAATAATATTATGAAGACAAAAGTACTATTGTACATTTTTCTTATGGATGTAAATTTATTTTACGAGTTATTATTAAAACTTTGAACACTATTAAATATGTTTCAGATTATAATATCTTGACACTAAATTTGTATTTCCTATGCAAATTATTTTTAATTAATAGAAACATAAAATTCTTTCTAGGAAAAATATTTCAATTACTAAATTTAAATATGAAATAAATATTGATAGATTTCCTTCATGAATCAAGATTATTAAGTGTGATGACAACTTATTAATTACTTCTCCTATGCGAGTAACTCATTATTTTCATCTTATTTGTAATTTGTTATTACGATATAATAAATATAAAACATTTTTACCTCTTTTCAGGACTGATCAAATGGCTGAACGGAATGTAATTTACCTGTATCAAGATATTGATGTTTGGAAAACTTTAAAAGGAAAAAAAACTTAATTTTTTTTGAGATTTTGTTTACAGTGATTTAAATTAATCTAGAGCATATTTAATTCTAATTTGAAAATCCTGTAAAGTTACTTAATAAACTAGATTGTGACAATCTAGTTTAGAAATACCCAAGACATCTCGGTTGGTGGGTCAAGTAAAAATTTGCAAAACTGATGTGGTCCGCACATATCGAAATGGAACAACAAATTATTCAAAATATTTTATTATCTTACAATTAATGTGACACTCTTTTTTGTATTTTACTTGAGATTATTTTAATATCAACGGATATAATTTAGTTGACACTCATCGTAGTTGATCAGCAATGTTTTCATCGAGTAATCTGCTGCGATACTTTATTTTTACAAGGTTTAACTTGAAAAAAAAATGACTCTCAGTGATAAAAGTAGTTGCAAACAATGATATAATGTACATAGTTAATCATTTCATACTTGGAAATTTATCCTCAAGGATATATTTTTGGTAATATTCAATCACATTTCAATTAGGAGAATTTAATGTTTATTTCTTCAAGAAATTTTCCGATTTCAGTAGAATATTTAAAGAAATTTTCATGGTCAATTTTTATAGTCATTTAACAATGGGAAGTGAATCAAAACGTTTGACCATAATTGATTTTCATAAAGCTAAAATTTACAAAAGCTTGATAAAAGTCGGTAATCAACTAATATTAACCTTGTAATTTCTGGCTTAGCTCTTTTAGTTTTATTATTATATCAGCCTACAGATAGAAAACTTAAATCTAGAAGCCACTGATTGTCCGAAGGTTAGTTTATATTAGGACTATTGTAGTTCAAGAAAGCTCCATTTTCCCCCCTCCTTAATTTAAAAAATTGCGATAAGTTGTTTCCGTGACTTAATCTGAGAAGTTTTGTGTAATAAATGATATTACTGTATTCAGATTCCAGTTCTATATGATATTCTTTAAATTAATGATTCTTCAATGGATTGTTTTTAATTGAACTGATTACCTTGACAACAACTTTCATGACATGAGACCTATTTAACACTTGTGTACGTATATTTTTAAGGTGCAAAAATCAGTGACAAATGAATATTTGAAAATGACTTGAACTGTTTATTTTTATGTTATTGAAAATTAATGTAACAGCACCAAAATATTTTTCAACAAATGAATATATTCTATGTGTTGCAATGCCTACAAGGTGTTTCAAATCTATCTGATTACTTTACTCAAAATTTATGACAGCATCCTTAATATCTCTTCTGGTGGTAATACCTTTTAAACGTACAAGTTCGAGTAGCTTCTCAGTAATATTCATTAAACTATCGAAAATTGTAATAAAAATAGCAAATTGAGCAATATCAGTTATATCTTATGTTTCATCCAAAGCCTGTAAGAAATATAAGATGTTTGTTGTAATTGTGTTTAATGAGGCCTCACTCGAAAATGTTTTCTATTCTTCTTTCTACTGTTTGGTGGGACAGATTAATTTGAGTAAAGAGATTCAGATTTTCTGGACAGATTTCTTCAGACGGTCCAGGCTTCATATTTTTAACAATAATGTGGGACACTCGAAAGCTAGCACTGACAATGTTATTTAAATGAAAAGTTTGCTTATGAAACATATATTGTTGAGATGTCAATTTATTTTTGAAAAATTGTAACTTAGCTCTCCTTTCGTTAACAATATATTAATGAATTTCTCTATGCTTTTGTTCAAATGTCTTTTCAGATTGTTTGATTGTAAAGTTGAAATTGAATGACAAGAAATCAAACATACAACAATGCCCTTTAGATGAACAGAAAACTACAAAACTTCCCATTTATACTTAAACTGTTTATTTTTATCTTCAAGTTTTATTTTCTTCTTTTCAATTTTTCTTTCGGCCTGACGAATAAATATCTAATAGATATAAATACGATAATTATTAATAGGATAAAAAAATAGTTAATTTACTTTTTACTTGGAATACAATCACAGATTACAACATCTACAAAATTACTAAATGGCACTTGATGGCGGAAGAATATATCCTACAAAGTTCTTATCTGCAGTAGATTTATGCTGCCATCTGACGTTACATAGTATAACTACTATCTGCATAAAATCTTCATCATTTATACTTGTGTTACAGAATGTCTGCATAAAATTGGTTAAGACTTAGGTTTTCAAATTTTTAATTCAAATGCAAAAAGACAATTAAGCAAAGAAGAATATCACTGAAAGCAAAGTGGAGCAGCAGTGTAATTATTACACTGTTTGAAAAAAATTTTTTCCTGCCCGATGACTAACTGATTATTTTCATACTAGCTAGAAGTCAAATGTAGGAAAAAATATTTTAGAGAAAACTGCATGGTTAGAAAGGGGACGGTGATCAAAATAAAATTTTTTTGATTCAACAGTCTATAATCCAAATGTTTAATATAGATACTTAAAAACTTAAAATTGGCCGCAAAAGGTCTTCAAATGAGCCATGGGTTAGGCATACCTGATCAAAGTTAATTTAAGTGATGCAACATTCAATTCCCGCATTCTTCTCTCTTCAAGAATGAAATACGTACCTTTCTTTTCCAAATTTCAATTTATATGTTACTGAAGAGAGCAAAGAAAAAACACATCAGGAGAGGATATTTCCCTTTTCTACATTCCTACAGTACAATATTATTTGAAAATAATGATTTTTTTATTATTATTTTTGTCCTTTTAAATAAAAGCATTTTTTTAATACATCACAGCGAAGAAATGCATTTTAACGCAGATGAAAAGAATAGACTTTAACATTTTATAACTCGCTTATCGGTTTGTCAATAGCTAATCAATGCATTACTTCGTGAAATAAAACATCGTTTTGAGAAGTTGCTAATTATTGTTTTGTTATGGTGTGTGCAAAAATATATAATGCAAGTTCTGCTTCTGTTTTCATTTCATTAATTTAATGTTTTTCATTGCTTCATAACTATATTATAGATTAAAATACATACATACATATATATATATATATATATATTATTTGAGAGAACAAAATTATCTAATTATATATTATTATTGCTCCCTTTGCACCAAGGAATATCACACAGGGCCCGAAGGTACAACAAATATACTACATAACACCTTAACGATAAATCATGAGATAAAAAAATATATATATACAAGGGAGAAAAAACATAACATAAAAGAAAAAAAGGAGAAGTTAAATTGCAGAATGAATAAACTACATAAGTATCTTTCTTTACTAGGTCCTACAAAATTTGGGGCCCTCTGTTATTCAAGTCCTTACGAAGCTCGTTAATTTCTTGTGAAACAAATGGGCATTCAAGAAGAATGTGACAGGATTGTCAATCCCAGAGTTACAGCTGCACACGTCACTAATTTTGATATGAAAACGATAGAGGTACCTATAGAATTTCCCATGTCCAGTGAAAAATTGAATAATTTTAAAATCAGTATGGAACCAGTGGTTCTTAATTCTGTGAATTAACAAGGGATTTAATTATTTTTTCTAGTTTTTGTTTATTTTAGTAGGATATATAAAAAAATTATTTTATACATGCTCTTCTGTTTTCGTTGTATTAATGCTTGTTTTTTCAATTCATAAGTAAGCAAGATCCCCGAAATATAAGAACACATTTTCAATGCGTAGAATATATAAACAAAAGGAACATATGAGTCTAGTTAAACTGCAAATTTCATTTATATGAAGTCATTAAAATTATAGCCAAAAATTCATTAGATATAAAATATATATTTAAGAGGATTACAAGAAAGTGGTATAATAAATTAATATTAGATGATAGAAAATCCTTGTATTGTTGCTCCAAAATATGCTGGGAAAGTACTCACGGCTTGTCAACTTCATATGTTTCAGAAATATTGAAATCACAGAGTATTTTTCTGAACTAAGAATTCTAAGTATTTCTTTTAATAATTCATCTACTAATTATGTATAGAATTTAATTAAAACGTGTCTGGAACGGAAATGGAATATTATATTCTTTTTTTCTGGAAAGCATGCCCCATTTCACTTTCTAGCAAGTGAAATTTCAGGAGATGATGATATTGAAATTTTGTCAAGATTTTATATAGGTTTTAATTAAATAGAATTTATATGATCTAAAAGAGAAACAAAATCGACCTGAATTAATTATTTGACATTTATGAAACATTTGAAATAATTTTCTTTACGAATTAAGAATAAAAAGAAATAAGATAAATTAAGATTTTATATTACTTGAACTAAATAGTTAAATCTATATAAATATTATTTTCATTATACCATAACTTAATACCTGAAATAAATATTAAGTAAACATTTACGTTTTGTTTCCATACATTTTTTTTCATGAAAAAGACATATTTTCAATAAAATATTGTATATATATTTTATTTTCTAATATATTTTGACTTTTATCTTACATATGAAAATTTATAAGCATTTTAATTTTAAAATTGATAGATACATGCAAGATATATAACTTTCACAATTCCTAAAATAATTAACTTGAGAAAAACATTCATGCTATACTTAAGAATTCCAATATATTGACGGAAAAAAATGTAATATGTACGTGTTTTAAATGTACTCTGTATTCTAATAGCTTGTCGAGGCAAATACCTGTAACTGTAGCTAATTCACCATCTGGATCTGCCAGCTTTTGAACACCAACCGGAGAAAGACCAATTGGAAAATCAATGTCGTTTCCAAGGATGGATGTTTTCAAGTCGAACTTTGATATGTCTCTCAATGCCTTGGGCATAATCTTTATCCTAAATGTTAATAGGATAAAATATTATTTATTTCAGACATGTAGTTAATATAAATTTTATTTGTTATAAAATTCCTGAAAGTTACCGTGGGATTGAATAATTACAGAGAAACTGCAATGAATAGCATTAAAATGGTATAACAAAATTTTATTCAAAAGAAACATAAAGAAACTTTATTCGAAAATGATTAAAAAACTTATTTCGAAAATGAGTTTTTCATAATTTCTAAATATTGTTTGTGGTATAAAAGTTACGCAGGAAGTCTATAAAAGGGTCCCATATTTTAACGTTTATTAGTTCATTTAATAAACTGACAAATTTAAATTAGTAACATCAATGTTGTAGGCCTTATGATTAAGATTTGAAAAATTCTTATCAAAAAATTCTACATGGCAACCATCATTCCAAGACAACTTCAAGTTTGCAATGAATTTTATGCTAGATAGAATCGAGAAAAGACACATATTCATATTGGGGTAAGAAAAATTCAACAAATGCTAACTAGTAAAGACAAGAGTTAGAAATAAAAAGATGTGATATTGAAAAGAGAAGAGAAAATCATATCAAAATATTCACAATTTAAAAAAGGTATACGAATCATTCTATGAATGTATATCTATTTTCTTGATATTTGTGTCAGATTAATTAGATGTGCTATTGATAGTTGCAGTTAAGATTAATCTTCATTATTTCTTTGCAAATGTTATATCGAATTTTAGAGCTTTGTATATTGTTTTTAATGAAAAATGATAAAACATGGAGTTTTGTAATTAAAAAATTTCTCCGCCAACAAAGCATGTCTGATATACAACTTCGCATCAGCCAGTGAAATTAAGGCCTAATTTGTTTTTGCCAGTTTTTCGTTTTTGAATATTCCTTAAGTATTCAATGTTGGCGCTCTATGGGCTTTTTTTTTCAAATTCCAAACTATATTGTTGTATTTGTGAACATTTTCTTGAATTTTTTGCTCAAAAAATTTAATTACAAAATTTAAATTGCATATTAGCTCATAAAAATGTACTCTAAAACTTTATTGTTTTAATTTAAATTTCGTGACTCTTAATAATACTTAATTTTAAAGATTGATAATTCTCTTCGAAGTCATTGAAAGTTTGCTAATTTGGATAAAATAATATAATATTTATTTTATGACATGAAGAAAAAATATGAGCTAATTTTTAGTCATGACATACCTCCTGAAAGCATTCTTGTTTTCTTTGTAAGTGTACCTTCTTCCCGATGCTCCCAAGTAGTAATTTCTGGCATTCAAAGGTAATCTTGCTGGCGCGCATCGATCAAAATCGTCCACTGTCACAGGGTAAAGTCTAGGAAATATATTTCAAGTTAAAGAAAACTTATTTTTAACATTATGAAATGAACAAAATTATTGTGAAAAAGAAGGGAAAGTAAATTTATAATGTCTAAATATCTAAATATCTTTACAAGCCAACAAAGAAAATAATGTTATCCAAAAGAAAAGATACTATTTCAAAGAGTATAAATATAAATAACAAAAAAATTATTATTGGACAAATATACTATGACGATGATAATAGGTAATTATTTTTTTTAAGAAACTTGGATGAATGGAGCCAGTGCATCAAAGCTGTGCCCTGAATAACAATCTCTAACAGCAATAGCCGAATTTCTAGGAGTTGAATAAAACAGGAATTATATGGTACTAAAAAATACAATTCCTAATATAGTTTCGGCATAATGTTTCAATTTACTGACCGTAGTAAGTAAGAAATGTGAGAAGAAAATCAATCAGCAAAAATTTACTTGACGTTTTCGGTTGGTGACAGAATTAGAAGTGTTTCCCAATCTTTTTATCAAAGTTTACTTTTTGACAGTTTTACCTCGGCTGACAAAATAAACTAAAATATGATTGCATAGCCCTCCCCTCAGCAGGGAAGCAAACATTTTTCCTGCTTAGAGAAGGGAAAGAATATTTTAGATTGTTTTAATTTAATAATTTCAATGAAATTGAATTTATCATGTTTTCCAAACAAAATATACTGCGCCCAAAATGAATATAAAGTAATTTAAAATTTTAATTCTTTTATTCTTTACTTAATCTTCATAATACTGGATGTCGTTAGACAATATAGTGACTAGGCTGTCATACGTTTTTATAATGACTAGATTGCTGTTAGAATTCCTTACTGAATAGAATATCACTAGTTACAATAGTGATTAAGTGTCACAGTGACTAGATATAATCATAGGGACATTAATACATACGGGATTTATAAAAATCCTTTTTATTCTTGATACATAGGTGAGAAGGAATCCATAGGTCAATAATTTAACATTTAAGATAAGAGGTGTGTATATTACTAATCTAAAACAGTAAAATGAAAACATTAAGTGGAGTGAAAGAACTTTATTATGCTATATTAAATCTATAGACATGTATTTACTTAGCATAAACGAGCTGAGAGTTTATTACTGTAATAATTTATTCAATTATAAAATTAAATACGAAGGAGATTGATCCAGTTTCTGATTGATTGATTTACAAGCAAATTAAAATTTGTACTTGCTATATTAAAACAAAATAATATATAGACTTAAATACATCTGTATGCCAAACAGCCAAACTTTGTAGAAAGATTATCTTTAAGAGGTTATTAAGCCTCAAAAGTTAACAAAAAAAGATCCATGTCGCACTGGCTTGGCACAACAACAGACAGATTAGCCGATGTTGAGGTATTAAAGTCAATACAGGAAACAGGAGCTTGTATTCGCTTTCACAAGTACTTGAAAATGGCTTGTGGAACAACTGGCAGACCTACATCTGCGTGTATCGTGGAACGAGTCACTAATGGATCCACGAGTGCTTGACACACGATCCTTCATTCTTTTCGCCTCGCTGTCTTTCTGGCCGTTCCAGATCTTGTAAGCCGCATATGGGTACCATCTCATGTCCACAGCTCCCAACATATTTTGACGGCACACACCGAATGATAGACCTGGCGAGCAACACGGTGTATCCACCAGCCTGCGGTTTTCAAGCTGATGATGAAATCCGTTTTAAACTGGCTTAACCGTGCCAAATGTCTTTATGTGTTTTTACACATCTTCCTGGCAATCTTCTCTTATTAAAATCCCCCTAGAGTTAACACACACACACACACACACACACACACACACACACACACACACACACACACACACACACACACACACACACACACACACACACACACACACACACACACATATATATAGTTATAAGGATGTTGCAAAAGGAATTTAAATGAAGAATTGAATTGTGGCACCAGTATAGTCTTTCAAATATTATAATATAAAAAAAAAAACACTTTATTATTTGTAAGGCCACATTTTTTAAGAATCAGTTCATGCTATATTCAAATTTACATCAAATTTTAAGAAATAAAAATAAAAATACAGTACTTATCGAAATCACAATTTTTTGGTTCATATTCTTCATCGCAGGGAATCTGGAAAAAAAATTCTTAAGTTTTTTAGAAATTCTATTTATTATGATCTAAATGCAGGAATAAATATTTATATTAAATTTAAATCGAAGAGTATAACATGAAATATGTTTATTGATAGATTAAATATATATATAAATCATTAATAACTTTTTTGATTTGAACCGAATCGTAATTTCTCCCACAATTTCCATAATATTCTGCTTATTCGAGACGGAAAAAAAGAAAATTGTCTACCTAAATGATTTTTTGATTCATATAAATACTTCTTATTTTAATGTTTGTTTGGTCACATGATGTGTGAATGAAGACTTCGTGTGACAGTTACTCACTACCATTTTGCTTCATTAATAAATTCTACCTGAGAGCCAAATAATTATGTTATGAATTTCTTTTGAATAATTTGTGGGTTTAATTTTTTTATGATGTCAATGTTTTTAGTAATTAAGATTCAAAATTAGTCCTTAAATTCCAGTCAAACATTTCTCCCAGTGTGGATGAGTGTGAGTGGTAGGATTTAATTTATTATGTCACGTTTCTATATAAAATAATGATATTACTACGAACTATCCTTTCTACAAAAATTGTTTGATATAAATAAGATTAAAATTTAAACACACAAACAGTATGGACTGTTCGAAATCTTATCGAAAGTTAGTTTAGAGGCTGTATTACTGTATAACGTGTAAAATATTTACCATATCAATACGTATCACGCATACTAGTGATATGAAAGAAACATAAAAGTATGAAATTGTTGTTATGAAATATATAGTACACTAAATATAAATGGAATGTATGCGATGAATTGTAAGTAATAGGTTTATTGTTAAGTTCGCTACTTGGACAAGCTAAATTTTACAGTTTTTTTGTGTGAATGGGCAGCATGGAAAAGAAGTCTCATTACATAAAGAAACAGTATCCTGAACGTGAATCTCTTATTCCAAGACTTAAAAATGTATGAAATACTTCTTTAGTGGTCCCGAAAAAGCATTTTTAATTTCTCTACACATAAAGCCGGATGCGGGAAAATTTTTGTTTAATACTATGTACAAAAGTTCTTCAGTATTTACATAACTGAGTTTCCTAAAATAAGAAAAGCAAAATTAAATGGAGTATTTATAAGACTATAAGTAAGAATAATAATATTGTATGATGAGAATTTAGGGGACCTGTTGAATCTATTGGAAAACGCAGTGTGGAAATCATTCAAAATTATTTGCTTTGGATTTCTTGGTAATAATAAAGATGAAAATAAGGAAAAGTGATCTTCTAATTTCATACAAAGGAATGGGCTATAACTTGTACTTAAAAATTCACTTTTTAAACTCCCATTTATACGTTTCCTGAAAATCTTGAGGTCATCTCTAATGAGCATGGTGATGGAGTTTTCATGTGGCAGAGGAAAAAAGGGACATCAATGCAAATAAAAGCAGAAAATTAAATTACATAACTTTTTAAGTAATCTAGAATTAACTGAACGTTTACTATTAACTGCTTTCTAAGTATGAATACTTTTAGAAGTTTAAAAATATGTCACAAAAAATTCTACCTGATGGAGAAAAGTTTTAGGAAAAAATGGAATATTTGTGAAAAATGAGGAGTTTCATAATATTTTCATTTGTTAAAATAATCATTAGGATGTCTTTAGTTTAGTTTGCAAGAAAGCTTCCTGACGTTTTTTTGATATACAATTAAAATGTGTGTAACATTTTTGAAAAGAATATAAGTTCTTTATTGTATCCCATTCTAATTTATCAAGGGCATTATTTTACTAAGATGTTAGTTATTCTTAGACAGAAATGAGAATTTTATTTGAGAAAATAATGATATTTTGCATCAATCCAGAACCATTATTTTATTATATTTATTTATATTTGCTTAGTAGAATCGAGTCTAATTATTATTAGAAATTTAATTTTTCATGTAAAAAGCAATAATTTTTAAATTTTTAAATACTTATGAATGTTAGATTAGCCTAAGAAATAAAAGTGCACTAGTGGATTTATAATTATTTTATAAATTATATCCAATTTACCATAAAAAAGTAAACTGTTAAAAGTATTTACTAAAATTTTTATATAAAAGTGTTGCTCAATCTTCTTGTGTTGAACATAATGAATACGAAAATAAACATATCTTAATTGCAGCAGACATATTATTCCGTAACATAATAAAATCTCTACCAACTAATGCTTTGCAGCATTCGAAGCAAATTTAATTAAATGTATTCAAACACAATGTTGTGTCAAAAATATATCAATTTCTTGAATATGATGCTCAATTGCATCCAACATCTATTTTTCTAAAGAAAAACGTTAAAAATATTGAAATAACTTTGACTTTAGTTTTTATTTTACATATTCGATTGTGTATATTTTATTTTTAAAAATAACAGAAATAATCGAAATAACATTTAATGAGGGACATTAAGAGTGTTTGAAAGGTTTAAATAATATAATTACTATCAGCAATGAAAAATGCATGTAAATTTTTAATTTAATTTTTATTCCATAAAATTAAATAGTTTTCATCTAAAATCTTCCTAATTAGAGTAAACATGAATGCAAATTTTATATACTGAAATCTTATTTATGTTATGTTTCATGAAAATAGTTATTTGATAATATATCAAAACACATTACTCCTTATTCAATGGGGGAAAATTGATTAAACAATACACTAAGCAGTTTATTTGTTAAAAATAATAATGCGTGAAATGAATAAATATATAAAAGATTTAAATTCTGTTAAATTATTATAAATTAAGAACAATTCAAAGGAAAAAAATTTCCGAAATCAATTTTTTTATTAACATCTTATAGTAAATTACAGTTATAGACCTGAATTTGGTTTCCTAATTTTCTTCACAATAGATAAAGTATATTATTTATTTATAAGGTTCAAAATATTACTAAATGCCAGATTTCAACTCATAGTTCAATGAATGCAAGATTTATGAATTAAATCGAATTTTCAAGCAGTTTTGTAAAAAATTAAAATTTTCGGATACATTAATAAATTGTTTAAAAAACGGGAGAATGCTTGATATAGTAAAAAACATATATATACAGTAATTTTTATAAGTGCTTAGTTAAAATTATTTATATTGATTCATACTATTTCTTAAATGAAGAAAAGGGAGCTTGATGTTTGGAAAAACATATACATCATTTCTCAATGAACAGGACTTTTGACTTGATTCCCATTATTTTAAGGACTTTTATTCTTAATTTTATACGTAATTTATACTATTTCTGCCTTCACCGTCCCCATTCATTATGCACTTAAACACAGTAACACTCTAAATGCAATAGCAAATTCAGTTGCAGTTGTAATGAACATAAAGAAAAACATTACTAGTCAAAAGAATCTTAAATAATCAACAATTTGAAATTCTAAATAAGTTCAACTGATCGATGTTTTGCTTTTGCATTTACTCTTCAGCAGAATTGTTAAAATGCTTATGAAATTAATCCGGTTTGTTTTGTTTTCCACTTTTTGCTCACACATTTCACAAGATGGTTACTTTGAACAGGATATGCAGATTTAAGTGGATTCTAAAATAAGAAAAATATGTATGTCTACAAAAAAGGGGGAAAAAAACTTCTATCTTGTGAAATGCCACTGCAATGCACTTGAAAAATGTCTTTTGAATGAAAATTTCTATTTTTTAGTCGAAAAATAAGAATGTTATTTTTTTTCTTATCACACATCCTATTTCTTCCAAACTTAAATTTTATATTCTTACATATTTTCTTGATAAATTCGTGTGCTTTCTAAATTTAGCTAAGTAATTTGCAGGCAAAGAGAAACTTTATTAATTGTGAGACTGTTGACAGCATGTCAAGAGTTTCTTTAATCTTACTGACTTAGGTGTTATTTTTGTTCACAAAGGCTTCAAAAACAAACAACAAAGTATTCTTCAACAAAGCATACTTTGTTGAAATCTCAAAGCATTAGCTGAAATTAAAAATTTATTAGAAGCTTGACATTTTTTCTTTGAACGAAAGCTATGCTTTTCTTGACATTTTGTACGTTTCAAAATTCCAACTTATATATTTTTATATATTTACCCGATAAATTTGTAAGGTTTCTTAATTTAATGAAGCAAATTTACAGACAAAAGGAAGATGTTTTTATTGATAGCGAGACTATCATTCGGCAACCATTTTGTAGATCTTGGTGACTTTGGTGACATTATTGGCAATAAAACATAATCAACTTTTCTAAAATTTCCAGGGTCCAGCTGGAAGTAAAGTATCTGAGAAATTACAAGATACTTTTGCCAACTTTTCTATGGAAAAGATTTCCTTATTTAACAAGTCTATGTAAAAGACATGCTAGCTATCGGAAATCAATTCTGTAAGATCAAGAGGTTTATTATTTATTTTAAGGTGATTCCTCTTTCTGTTTCATTTGATGAGGAAATTATTTTTGGTTGGAAAATTTTAGTGATCTAAAGTGTGAAAATAAAAATTCTGTAAAAAAAAGAATTTTATATTTCAACTAACGTAGTTTAAAGTTTCGTCAATGTAAAAATAAAAACAAAAATTCATTACTTGTTTGCTGAATTTATATTGTAGTCTCAACAATATAGTTTGTCGACATTAGGATTTGGATTGCATTAGAAAGAACTATGCACAGTATTTGAAATGTCGAGTTCGAGACCAGGATAAATCTCGTGTTCCCCTTTTATACTGCTATTCATATGCCAGAGATCTAAGAAACTAGTTAGCCGCATAAAATATATAGTTTAAATTTTCCAGTAGGAGTAAATTAACCATAGTAATTTACTATATTGGAAAATCCACCAATCACATAGCAAATTATTCCTATTGTCCGACAAATGTCATGATAGTTAAAATCCATACGTTATATTCAGAACTCAAAGTTGCATTTCCCAATAAGACCAGATTCGTATTTAGAAGATTTTCTTATAATAATAGCTTCTGCTAAATGATCTGCTGATTCAGAGAAATATATATTCACTGACCTAAATAATGAAGGTCTTGATTTTAAACCATCTATTTATCTACCAAGAAATCTACATCATGAAATCATATGATAGCTTAATGATCTTGTGCAAATCTTAAAATTCTCTCAAACAAATTCTGAACTATTGGGCTCTAAGATCAAAATTAGAACCTATTTGAGAAAAGTTGAAAGCGAACTCATTTAGAAGACAACAAATGCAGTTTGCAAATAATGTGTGGAGAGAGCAGGTATCGTATATTACTATGATGTGGATGATCTATTTCAGGCAATAGAGATTGATATAATATTATGAAAGGGTACCTATTTTTTGACTCGTCTGAATAGAGTCTCAGTGATCTTTTACATACTCAATGTTTATTCATCTGTTCTAATAGAATGTTTTGCGAGTAGAAATGGAATTTATAAAGTTATGAGTGGTATATTGAAGTTAATTGCTTATGTAAAATGGACAAATGAAAAAAATAGTATTTTTAAAATTAAGTAATATTTTAGAAATACTAATTTAGTAATGTTTCATTTGAAAGTTGTAAGTTATTTAAAAACACAACTATTATTTACTATATTTTACATATTAAATATTAAAAGAGTGTTTCAAATCAAAATATTTTAGTCAAATTTTGGAAAAAAACTTTTTGTCAGGTATTTTATTTCTTGCCCGGTTTAGCTAATATATTCAAAATATTAATTGACAGGTTAGTTTTCTTGTGTGAATTCACTTTTTCATTTGAAATTATTTTTTTAAATAATTTTTTAAAAGGTAAGCGTAAGGCAGCGTGCTAACTCTATTTTAAGCGGAATATTTAAATTAAATCGATTTATATAAATTAATTACAAAGGGCAGTACGTATCAGCTATAATATGTCGATTATAATTTTTTTACTTAACAAAGAACCCATTTATCATTCGTATATATATATATATATATATGAATCTTCTGTTATATGATGTATAAATTGAGGAAGTAAATTGCATAAAATAGAATATGAATCATCGATTTAAACTTACTTCGTTCCAAACATCGGTATTTTGAATTTCTGGAATACACAAAATACTTATCAAACCTAGGATGGTAAAAGAAAACCTGTCTAATGAACTGCGCATTTTTAAACTATTGTTAGTCAAGAAACATTTTTTGGGGTCTTTATTTTGTGATTGCCCTCATTCATAATGTGCTGAATCGGGATAAAAATATTTGATAAGTGATAATTACCCGCAGGTTAAATTAATTTTATAGGTTGATGGATTAAGACATGTCAATGACTTTTGTAAATAAGTGCAATCATGTAAACATATAATTCTTAGAAAATTAGATTTTTGTCACAAGCTGAGAGATACTTCGATAATCAAGTATGACGATAAAAGGAGTTTGAGAAGTCATAATTAAAAGCATACACCTATTTCTAATAATTAAAGATTTTTTAGATATACTTGCTTCTCATTAGTTCAAACTTAAAATTGAAAATTAACTGCAGCAAACTTAAAAATTAATTTTTGAAAAATTTATCAGTTTTTTATTACTGATGGATTAATGAATAAAATGTATTACAATAATAATAATTTTTTAATCACTTTTATACTCTCTTCATAATTCAAAAAAGCGGAAATAAAAATTTGTAAATATTTTTACTGCATTTCATTTCATTGCTTTTTTTAAGTAAATTAATAGAATTTTCAGAAAACATTTTATTTGACTGAAGATTTTATGTAATATTTGGCTTATTAGAAGAGTATTTAAAAATATTATTTATTCTCAAATTACATTTTTAAAATACATTAGTTCATATCTTTTAAATATTCATCTTATAAGTTTCATTAATAATAAATGCATTCTTCTTCTTAAGTTTTATACAATGTATGTATTTTATTTTTAAATCGCTGCAAATGAAATATGACCCCTTATAAGAACTAAATTTCTTATTGGAAATCTTTCTTTATCAATGTTCATGCTGATGCTGATTGTGTGCATCTCGTGTACATGCAGATGATATTTTTTATATATCATTTTCATTATGAATTATATAGTCGAAAACATCATGTAAATTGTAAGAAACATTTCATATAAAAACCTCAAGCTTTAATTTACCAAAAATTGCAACAAGAAATGAAATAAATGAGTCTAATTTTGTTTTTTATATTGTATATATTACCACAACTTTAAAATATATATGCTAAAATTTCAGTCTGTAAATCAGAAGATATCTTTAATTTTAAATAAGATATCCAATTCATGTGTACATTAATAAAATGTTTTAAGCGATTGGAAAAATCTATTTGTGAGTCAAATCTTTCTGTATCTAAACTGCAAAAATTTCTAAATGTTTCTTGATACTGTATTTTGATTATATTAATAAAAATTGAGGTAAAAATCTTTTCTGGGATTCAGAAAAGGATATATCCGATAAATCCGCATTAGAAGATGCAATTCACGATTTTTATAAAAATATTTTGAACTTTCTGTAGTCAAATTGAGAGTTTAGGATTACTGGAATTAATATCATTTCATCGTGTCCATTTTTACATAGTAGTGTTTATTTTTTCAGGGAAATTACAAGAGTGAGTGATCCTCAATTATTCGCAGAATTACGCGATAAGATTATCGGAACACATTTCTGCGAATAATTGGAAGTCAGTTTCATAGATAAGCCAGGAAATGTTAAAAAAATGAGAAAAATATATACTTTAGATTAATTTATACTGACATAAAGTAACGCAAATTCTTTTATTATATATTTATAAATTTATTTTTTAGAAAATTATTCCAAAATCTGTTTTTTTTCGTTAAAATATTTATTTATAATTAATTGAATTTTTATTTATTAACTTATTATTATATTATTTATATACATTATACTATGTAATTTATATATAGTATACAATATTATAAATTATATTATTCATTTATTAACAATTGAAATTTTTGGAATTTAAACATCAAGGATAATTCGCAAACAAAATAAAATCATTGATATTCGCCAGTTGCTACGGCAATTTATCTCTTAATAACAGATTTGATTAAAAACATCGTGTATTTACACATAAAAACTACAAGGTTGTTTAATTTGCTATGAAACAACAGATCTTTAGTTGGCTGGATGCAGAATAATCTGGCGACATTTTTTTACTCGTTATTAATTACCTATGAACTACATTTGCTAGTTTATACAATGAGACTAAGCAGATTTTACCTTTATATATATATATATATAAAGGTTTAATATATATATATATATATATATATATATATATATATATATATATATATATATATATATATATAGTTTAATATTTTAAAATACTTCCATATTTCGTTTTAATGATGACTAACTTAAGTATACTCCTCTCTCTTAGTTTATAAGTATACTTTTTAAGTATACTCCTCTCTCTAAGTTCTGAGAAAATACCTGTAAAAAAACTAAGAAATACTTTAGTTTTTT
>JAPDSC010110112.1:15745-26172 GCA_026290005.1 Latrodectus geometricus | reverse complement strand
AGATTAGGGTTCTGGAAAAGACAATACTGTATTCAATGTACTAATATTTTTCTTTTTATAAAAATAAAAAATGAAAAGGAATCGCGTGCTTAAAGACAGGAAGTCTTGAGTTTAAATATTTATAAATAGGGTCATCTTAATATTTGGAGTAAATAGGATTCTCGAGATAGATACCCAAGACAAAATCTCCCATTCAAGCAATTAGAATGTCCAGTCTAGTATTGTCTCAATGGTGCAGAAAATTCTATCCATTTCAATCATTTATATTGACTTTAGCATTTAGATTCGCACATACAGATCTCCGACAAATTAATATGATTCCATTGTGCTTATGATATAAATATTTCATTGCTTTAATTGCTAAAACCAATTTAATAACTTCAGAAAAATCATTTGTATCAACTATAAAGACGTTATACTAGTGTATAGAGATTTCCTCAATATCTTGAGTTTTTTCAGTACGGAAGGAGCTAAGCACTTTCCTATTATTTTCTGATTAATATTCTCTTGAGCTCTGATGTCGTAATGGTAGCATTTCGCTCTTACAAACAAGGGATTCGATCTTCAGGCTGGGCAAGATCAACTCAACCTGTCTGGTTGATAAAACTAAAAACTAAGCACGGTTGAAAACTAAATACTGGGAGTTTCGTGTTTGATTGACCACCTAAACGGGACATATGCTTCATCCTAGGTCCTTCAATAAGGAAAGCAGATATGGTCATTGTAGGTCTTGCCCCCTACCATCCACAAGGATTGTTGTGCCATTGAATTTATTTCAGATGTCTCTCTTACTTCAATCTGAGCCTTCTTCAGTGAATAACGATTGAAGAGTTCATTTTAATTTGATATCTAATTTGATAGCCATTATTGACTGGTTTTGATATTCCCCTGTCCAGAAACGTACAATACATCCATTCATGATATCAAGTACTATGTCACAAGTTAACTCGGCCGAAATGAAACACCATCTGTTTCTTTCTCATTCACAATAAAATGTCAGGAAAGCGAACTCCTCAGCCGATTTGACGTCCGGTTAGACCTTTTCACTCCGTTGTCTTCCTAAGTAGAACGGACAGGGGAGCGCGCGTCAGCAAGGGGCAGATGCATATTACCAGTTCCTTCTGAATGGGGTGTTGTTATTGACTTCGCAGCTTCTCAAGAGTTCAGAGTGTGTGCGAGAAGAGGCTTTTTTCTGATCACTTCTTTACAAGATGCTTACTGAATTATATAGTTGCGAAAGCACTTCCCCTCACATGATAGGAAGAATTTTGATCGCAAAGATTTCAAGACCTGGATTGAATTTGAAATGTGCCAAAAGTTATTTTGGATGCAGATAAATTGCAAATATTATACGTTCATAAAAATTCCGGAAATATAAACTAAAATTTTTTTATATTTTTATAGACTGAATTTTAAATAGAATGCTAACAAAATATAATTAAAATCATATATATGAATTTATGTGTTTATATGTATATATATTATCATTATAAAAACAAATTTGAATGAATATAAATTCTCAAAAACTGTAATTTACATTCAAATTAAAGCAAAATTTTAAAAAATAAAAAATAGATATTATATAAGAAACAAATATATTAAAAGTATAGTTTTTATATACATGTTTCTTCTTAAGTTTAATATTTTTAGGTGATTTATATGATACAGTGAAGAACATTCCTAGATTCTTTATGTATTACTATATTACTGATATTTATATAAAATAAAGTTTTAGAAATTTATAGAATATGAGGAATCACGCGTTTCATAATTAAAAATGAATAAAATACATAATCTGAAATTACTGTTATTATATTAACTCTTCCTGAATTAATATTTCGTAAAAAAATAACATGATCCAGCATAAAAGGTTCGTATTTCAAAATGAATTTCAATTCTATTTCAATAACTTTTAACAGCATCTCACAATCCGATTATCCGAATACTTAATGCCATTTCTTCTCAAGTGAAAATTTCTTTTATTAATTGGTTACGATATTACATTTATTTCTGCATACATATACCATAGGGTTGGATTTATATTAAAGAAATCCCAAGCTTTGTCGCAGTCTTAATTTATAATATTTTCATGAACTGAAAATATAAATAAAATGGGATATATGTACAATGTTTCGTGTCTAAGAAATAAAAATGTTGCCAAATAACATGATATTCTGCCAATAACAGAAAACTATAGAGCAAATGCATATTTGTTACTTGGATAAACCATCGTTGTTTCTTTAAACGAAAGTTCTGTTCTAATATACAAGTATAACTTCATAAGAGAAAAATTAAAGTGTTCCAATATTGCTGTTTTAAATGCAGTGTATTTGTTTACATTACAAGATTTAAAATAGCTTTATGCTTATTTATTTTTGCGCAAAAAAAGAAAAGAAAATCTTAATCTCGCTAATCATATGTGTCCTTTATTGTTTTAATTCTCACTAAATATGCACTGACAAATAATTTTATGTCAATTTGGCGATATCGAGGCAATTTTTCTGGTCGGCAGGATTTTACACCAGTACCAAAAAACCGTACAATCGCAATTAAAAGGCTATTCCATAATTTTCGGAGTAGAATGCGTAAACTTAAGGTACAATATATAGATGGATGCGCCAATAATTCAAAGAATACTGTGAAAATATTTTCTAACGATCGAAAAAAAAGAAACATTCGTTCCATTCTCTCTGCGAACGAATCGACTCACTCCTACGATAACACACGTGCGTAAACAAACCAACAATTAGGCCTTCTCATGTGTGTGTTCTTGAACAGGAAAGAGAAAACACACACGCGGCCTTCGAACAGTTCATTGATGTCGTAGTTTGAGCAGCAAGGCCATCGATAACCAGAGGCTGCGTTTTTCCCGCGCATTTTCCTCTCGCACAAGAATTTCCGCATCTTCATTCAAACCTCCCTTCACCCACCCCCACAAACCAGCATTATTTACGAAGTCTTTTGACCGAGAATGTTTTCAATTTTTTCTGGACTTGTTTGTGTTGGCAACACATGGGATCGATACCAGGTGTGTAAATTTCTTGAAAAACTGCCATTTGGGGAGTTTTGGATAATAAAATGAATACTTGATAAAGGTGATTTTTCCTAAAACAATTTTATCTATTACGAAAGTTTCTGATACGAATTATTGACATCCTTCTGACTTCTTATTTGTGTCTAGTAATATAAATAGAAATTTTATTTAGGAAGGGGATCAAAACATTAATTTAGTTTTGTGAATGAATATGAAAAAAATATTTATTACGATTTGATTATACCTCTTTATACACGGGGACTAAGTAGACTGTAACTTACTATTTAAAGTGCATTTCGAGCTATTACACACATCCAAGCCAAGGAGATATTCAATCTCACAAGCTATTGAGCCGAAAACTTCCATTTGACATATTTATTACAGTAATGATGAAAATATTTGCGAATTCTCGGCCGTTTCTGGAACATTAAACATTTTAGTACTGCAAGAAGTGAATTCCTCGAAAATGGATCTTCGTAACATGCAGGAATCGAATAGAAGACCCACAGACTTTGACACCACGTAATAGATAGCCAAACATCTGTCTTCGTTAAGGAACTTAATAACCACTAAGTAATTACCTTCATGGAGGATACTTCATAGAAAATGGGTTATATATACAGTCTCAAAGATGGAAACCTGGAAAATTTCCAACCACTCAGCCCACAGACGTAAATGCAGAAGACAAGCGAACATTCATTTTCTATTACTCGACAGGGGTTGGAATCGAACGGGGTGGCTTATTTTTTGAAGAGCACTATCCTACCACTAAGCCACTGTGAGCCCAAGAACCGACATTCAAAGAGGTATCTTCTATTACTAAACTATCCATATCTAATATAAAATCCATATCCATATCTATATAATAAAACCTTTATTTTGCTCGTTCACCGAATTTTTGATTGAGGTTGTCAAAATTTTAGTTCAGCACTCTTCTCGTTTCAAGGATGGGAACATGTGTCGTCCTCTTTTAAAATTTTAATCTACGCGGTTGGAAATAATCGAAAAGAAAACCATTTACGGCATAGGATATTTTTTTTTAGTTTGATATATTTATTTGTTACAAGGATGAAACCCGTAAAGCATACAAATACCTATTCCAATAGAGACATGAATTCAGAAGACAGAAGCACAACATCCATCTCCCGCAGTACAACATTGACTAAGATCGAACATGGAACTCTTCACTCTAAAGAATACTGTCTGACCGCTAGACAATGAAGAGCTTCAATCACTTCAAATTTTGAATTGTTTTTTTAATTTTCATTTTCGTTGGAAATATCCTACCGTTAAAGGTCTCTGAGCCTTTAAATACGTTGCTTAATCAGCCCATTTTTAAATGTCTCTTCTTACATGGTTTTTTAAACAAGAAGTTATTCACTTATGGCTGTAAAATTTTTTTAGAAAAAGTATTTAAAAAGAAATTTTAAAACAATTTTGAAATTTATTTCACAGACAGTTTTTAAAAAATATCAAATTTGACATGTCTATAGAAGTGACGATGTTAATAAAGATATAGCATATGTTCTGAAAGCAACATCACATTAAATTTCATTTTGGGAGGACGACATTGATTATGAAAAAAAATACAACAAAAAATAAAATAAATAAAAATAATTAAAAATAAAAAAAAAAGATTTCAAAAAAAGAATAAAAACAAATGGGGAGGTGAAACAATAGTTTTGAAAGATTGACTCGTTCCACTTTCTGATACTACAAAACTGTAAAAAAATTCATAACTCAGAATATTTTAGCCAATTAACTTTTTATGCAAATAGGACAATCACCTCAGACCCTAAAATTTAGTTTCTAAGAAACAAACAGATACAGTGAGAATCATAAATAAATTTCAAAACATTTTAAACTTTTCTTAAACTATTCTTTAAAAACAACGAATCACCCTATTTCCATAGTTTTCGGAAGTTAGCAACAGGGGAAGAATAAGGAATTGAAATAGATTTTTCACAGATTTCATTATTTAAATTTAAAAAATAATTGAAGAATTTAAGATGTAATTTAATGAGCTTAAGAATCGTGTACAGTTTAATAAGAATTCTTTTTGGTGTCACAATTGAAGAACAAGAGCCTTTTTATGTAATTTGATTTGAGCTAATACTTCCCAGCAGACTAGATATGGGAAAAGAGCAAAGTTTTCCAAAATTTCGGTTGAAAGATAAATACTAAAAAATGAAATTTTGATTAAAAATACGGTGTAAGTTTACAAACGGTTACCCCTTTTTTTGGCGAATTTTTTGAAACCAAGGTAAGCACCAAGATGTGAGTAACAAAATGACCGCTACACAAAAGATAAACTAGGATAAAATTACGTTTTTTTTTTTTTCCACAATTTTTATCATAAAACATAAATATCTTAATATAATCATACTTTTTTATAAGTTAAATTAATTAAGTTAATTAGCAATTTTCATATTTTTAAATTATATGAGTTTTGTGATTACTACGGTTGAAAATACATGGTGATAAATTACACTTTATTGCTAATATTTACACCCAATTTTTCACCAAACCAAGGGCTTCCCGTTACAACACTGAACTTAAAAATACTTCAGTATTTGGAAGCACTTAAATGAAGGAAAATGTTTTTTTATTACATTTATTAAAAATCAATACAGACATGAACTTACAGATTTTTCCCTACCAGCAACAACAGAGTAGGAGGTGAACATTCATTCATTTGCGAATGCAGTGGATGGACTATTAATTTTACAATAAAGGAATTATTAATTTATTACACTATTCTTTATTTTTTTATTGATTTTTTTTTTCCTTTCGGTAATTTTCCAAACTTTAATTCATGCCTAGACATTGATGAATGTTAGCTGAATCTTTCAGAATGTAAACAACACACTTTATTTATTTTTGCTTATTTCAAACTCAGTTTTACAATTTTTTAAGCAACAGGAAAAAAAAGAACTTTTTTTTTATTTAGTTAATTTATGCATGTTATTTAATTCAAATTCTCTTCTTAGTATAGATCTATCTTATTGACAGAGTTTAATAGATTCCATTTAATATTTAATTTTGGTTTAATTTATTTCTAGTTTATAGTTTAATAATGATCGTAAATAACATTTCAACAAGTAAAACACTTAATGCTTGTTTATAATCAATCTATTCACATTATCAAATTTAAATACCTATTTTACCCACATTGTTCTCTTTATTTATAAAATTTCATTGACATATTTGTAGCAAAAAAATTAGAAAAACCAATTAAAAAAAGTTTTATCTACAAGAATTTCAGAAGAAACAACTAATGGAATAAGGCTATAAATATTTGAGGAACGGCCAAACAGAAATTTTTGATGTCATAGGTAAGTTGGTAAGGCTCCTTCTTGAATAATTCAATTGCTGTTGATAATATCTAAACCTAATTCAATGAATTTTCTCCGAAAATAAGAAATTAACCAAATATGTTGAACCAATGAAACCTTTATATTATAACATTTTTTTCTATGCGGATTAAAATGCTTCCACGAAAAGATTCCATTTCTTTTTAAACTGAATCTCGACACTCCACAAAGCCAAGGTAAGGAATTTGTTTAACATTTAAAATTATAAGAAATTTGTGTATTATTTACAATATTAAATTATGCAGGAAAATCCTCTCATGATAAGATCACGCTCTTCCGAAGAAAAAAGTTTGATCTTAACCTCCGCAGAACAAGTGATAACGTTATGTTTCTGACTTCAGTATATTTACCTATTATACCACATCTTCCTTATAATGTTTGATAATGTACTAAACTATTTTGTAAAAAATCGCTACGCATGAGGTGACTAGAATTTGTAAAAATGGATTCCTTCAGCTGTTTAATAATCCTCTAATTAGTGTTAAATTTTATCACCGAATTTGCAGTGTAAGTTGCATTTTTAAGTTCGGTGTAGAAACAACTTTTGGGGGAAAATTTTAATTTTTGGTAACCCTGATAAATTATTAAGCTCTCATCCAATAAAAATATGAAAATTGTTAATTAACTTAGATACATTAATTTATTTAAAGGTGTGATTTAGTAAACTCAATGATAAAAATTATGACGAAACACCTAATTTCATTTTAGTTTAGCTTTTGTGTAGTGGCAGCCGCCATGTTATAGTTCACATCTTGGCGCTTATCTTAGAGTCAAAACAAATCGCCAAAAAATCAAGGGGTAGTCGTTTGTAAACCTTTACCGTAATTTTTAGAGATAACAATTCATCGAGAATAGACTGAACAAACGTTCAAACATCGCATAATTTGTATAATTCAATTTTTGTAAATTTTTTACCACTGTGATCAAATATGATTTTTGTATATTTTTATACCTCCTGCAAACTGCAACCAGGTAATAAAATCAATTGAAAAATTGTGGATGTAATATTTGTTCATAAAAGATATATCTGAAAAGTGTCGACGCTCCAGCCTTCCTCAGGTTTCTCCGAAGTTATTTCAATAATGATGCCATTGTGCCGAGCTGCCTTCAATGAGATATTGGAAACTGGATCACAGAAAGAGAGTCAAAGATTTTTTTTTATTCTTTTCTTCCTGAGGATTTGACTAACGGGGCAGTTTCATCACTGCTGCGCCCTTTAATCACACACTTTCGAACGGCTGCAATGATGCAACGAGCAGCGCAGATTACCCGCATTTGGTGATTGTCTCAAAATGGAACGCGGTCAGCCTTCGAATATTGGTAAACAAGTTGTGAATGCAGTCACCGCTGTTGAGAACGAGTTCCATTCCAAATACCTGCAGAGGTCAGCGGAAAAAGTAGTCTTCTGATTCCAGTGGAAAAGTGATCTCGAATCGGAACTGCGCAGCTTCTCAAAATGAAGCCATGGCTGGATTTCTTTCGATCCAATAAAATTAAACTCGTTTTTTTTTTTAAACAATTTGTTTGAATGAAAAATAAGTTGTGTAATTCTATTAATACATATAATTCCATAAAATAATTTTTCGTTTATTAACAATTCATAATCGTTTGATTTTATAAGTATATTTAATATAATAACTACAAACAACTATTTTTTTCTCATTCAACAACTTTTATTGATTCTAAAAACATCTGCAATGTCAACAAAATATTTTTCAACAATTTTTATAATAATTTAACTTTAAATGTGCATGCAATTCCAACAAGCAATTTCTCATTCATTTTACAATATTCATAATCGCTTGATTATTTATTTAATGTCTACAAACGATTTTTTTTTCATTTAATTATTATAAAAATATAAAATATTGTTTGATTCTATAAGCATCTATACTGTCAACAAAATATGTTTCAACAATTTTTATGATAATTTGACTTTCAATATAATTCCAACAAGCGATTTTTCTTTAATTCAATAATTTTTATGAAACCATAAATCAATTAATTTTATAAGTAAATATAATCAGAATAATTCTTTTTTTCAACAATGTAATAATTTGATTCTACATATACATTTAATTCCAACAAAACGATTTTCTTCAATTTCACAATATTAAAAAATTCTTGCTTTTATAAGTATATCTAATGTGTAAAAACGACTTTCCTTTCATTCAACAATCTTTATAAATTATAAAAGGAAAGTCATTTAGTTCTGTAAATATATGTAATGTCAATAAATAAATTTTTCAACAATGTTAAAATAAATTTGTGTGTGTTTCTGTAAATACATACAATGTCAATGAACAATTTTTGTGTTATTCAACATTGCTTTTGAAAGAAAAACTTTTTGACTCTCTTAGTACTTTATCAATAATTTTTCTAAGTGATTAATAAAAAGTTGGATTTTATTAGTAACGCAATTATAAGAATATGTAATAGTCGAAAAACAAATATTTTTTATGTAAATGAAAAAATCGACTGGTTCTAAACGTAGTAAGTAACGATAAGTATATGAATTTACGAATGTAACGATAAGTATATGTGAATTTTCAACAAATTTCTTTCGTGAATAAAAAACTCGATTGATTTAATAAGTAATGCAATTTAATTTTTTAAATTATTTCAAACGTTGAAGTGAGCTAATCTGGGTTCGATGTAAAAACGAATATCCATGGGTTTGGCGATATAAATTTAATTTCTGGTAACCCTTGTATTTTTATCTTTGGGGTAACCCTTGTAAATTATAAAGTTCTTATTCTATAGAAAAATATGAGCATTATTAATTAACATAGTTGCATTAACTTATCTAAAGGTGTGCTTAAGTTAAATCATTTTTGTTTTTGATAAAAATTGAGAAAAAAACACCTTATTTTCTCTTACACTTTTGTGTAGTAGCAGCGGCCATTTTGTTACTTACATCTTGGAGTAAAAAATTCACCAAAAAAATGAAGCAGTACCCATTTGTAAACTTTTACCACTGTTCTTATCTGTAGTCCAAATTCGTTGTCATTGCAGGTTTTCCAAAAACTATTCCCACATATGGTGAGAAACTTTTCCATAATCAATATACATTGTCAAGTCTTTTATTTAATTATTCTCAGCTATAGAATATACTAGTTATAGTTTTCAGTAATTCAATAATTTCTAATTATTCAAAACACTGACTAGTTGAATTGCACATCTTAATCTTTATAATTGTTAAGTATAATGAATATATGTTATTGTAATTCTCAAATAAATTGTCATTGCTAGCATTTTTTAACTATTATCAGTTATAGTAATTAATAGTTAACTATAACCTTCTACAATCCAAATACTTGTTAACGCCAAGTTTTAATTTTTAAATATACTCAATAGTAGAAAGATACACTTTTCTGTAATTCAATAAATTTGCCTGACACATTTTCATTGCAGTTTTTAAAAAGTATTTTCAATTGTAGTAAGCTAAAATTCTCTGAAATCTGATAATTTTCCCTAATTCAAATAAATTGTCACAGTAGGATATTTTTTAACCAGGTCTAGTGAGTTCTATTTTTCATTAGTACATAATTTTTCGATTAATCCAAATACATTATAATTGCCGATTTATTTTTAAACTATTCTTAGTTGTGGTGAGCTGTTCTTTTCTGTAATCCAATAATATTTTGCAATAAAAATATATAGTCATTACTCTTTTAAATATATATAGTTTAAATATATATATTAAAAATATATAGTCATATATAGTCATTACTCTTTAGTTATTCTCTGTTGCAATGAATTATAAGTTTCTACAATCTAATAATTTCTGTTATATATATTTAGATTGAAAGAATTACATGCTTCTAGAAGAGCTCCAAGTGATTCATTTATTTTCTATTTTAAAGTTATTTTTCTATTATACAAAAATATTTATTTCAGATATCTTTTTTAAATTATTATCAGTAATAGTGAGCTATTATTTTCTGCAATAAGAGTGTCAGTTATTTATTTCTATCTTAAATACTAAAATTCATAAGTACTATAAAGTAATGTTGAAT
>JAPDSC010110112.1:0-15735 GCA_026290005.1 Latrodectus geometricus | reverse complement strand
CTCGGCACACAAAGAAAAGGATAAATTTAGAAATCGTTCACTTACTAACAATACAATATGTAAAATAGTTTATCGTAAGGATTTCGAATGCAAAATGAAATAATATAATATGCACTACAAAAAGAACAGTACGTTTATTAATCGATTAGTTGCAATGTAATTATAAAGATATTTTTAATGAGAAATTTGAGCTTGATGTTTATTGATACTTTCATTTATATTTGGTCGTAAAAATGTCAATAATACTCCCTTATCGTCTTTGATATTTAACTGTCTCGATTTTTTTTTTTTTCATTTTTATGTTGGTCAAAGTTGAAAATCTGAATTCACACAAATAAGTTATAGGAAATTGTAATAATAGATAATATACAGAAACACTTGGAATTTCTTCATGTGGGGCAAATATTTCACTCAATCAAATATCATTGCTATCGAAGATAACAGTTTTAAACTGTAAAAAATATGTTACTTAACTGTAAAAACAAGTTTTCTTTTACAGTGTATCTTTCTAGATTTAAACGAACTTTACTTGGAATAAAAAAAAAGCGTTATAATTTTTACAATATACATTTCTAACATTTGGTGGAACACTTTAAGGATCAAGTGGCACACAAAAGTGAGTGTCACAGTGGTTAAGAATCACTGTTCTATTAAATGAATCAAATATAAAGTACATTAATTGAAGATATTGTGTAAATACCATTAAAACGTCAAAGAAACAAATATAAACAAGATTAGTTGATAAAAAGCAATTCAAATAAAGTAATATCTTGTAATACTTTCATTACATTTTTAAGTAAAAATAAACACTTAATTTTTTTTTTAATTTTTTGAAACTAAAAGTCATTTACAAAATAAATAAATTATTCAACAATTTTTAAACAACAGAAACATCGTTTGGTACAATAATGAAGTTCAATTAAAATTTTAAAACCCTTGAAACTATGAGAACAAACAAATCATGTAACACGAAATAAACACCAATTTATATTAATAAACCATAATCATGTATTATTCATTAAAACTAGTAAATCATTACAGTAGTCGGAAACAGTCATGGCAAAAATAAATTTTTAAGTTCAAATTTAACTTTTATAAAAAGAAAAGGCTTTATTTTTAAACGTATTCAAATTATTGCCAGATTTGGCTTTACATGAATATTATATATGGAATATTCATGTAAATACGTAAGTATTGTTATTAATATAAATAAGAAATTATTATTAATAATTTCTGGAGTAGAGATCATAAATAATTACATGAATTAATATGAATAATTTACAAATAACAATAACTATCAATGAACTCAAAAGGCCATACTTTCCTATACAAAATAATGCGGTTCAAGTGAGGAGAATTAAGAGTTATCATTGAGTCTTCGGATTCACGAGGCATTTGAAACATTTTTTTTAATATTATTAACATAAATGTTGAAGAACTACTTTTTGTTATCAAAAGTACTATCTTTCAGCAACACTGAAAAAATAAATATATTTATTTGCCAATGATTGAATATTCTGAAATAATGTAAATATAATAATAATGACAATCAATACGGAATCACTATTATTGTTTCATCATAACAATATTATTTTAAAAATGTCTTGTCAAGAAAAAAAAATCTTAAAATAATAATTAAGCAGACAAATTAAAGCAGACAAATAAATTAAAGCAGAAAAATAAATTTAACTCTTGCAACATCTTTTCTGTAATTTCTTTATACCGATTAAATAATAACATCGAATAATTTAAAATTGAATAAATACACCAGAAAGCTCATTGCATACCTACAAAGTGCATTGATATATCTTGGCTGTAAATTTCATTCCTTACACTCAATTATGCCAAATTAGTTATATAAAAACCGTTATCATGAAGCGATAAATGTAAATTTTTACAAGTAAATAAAATGAAGCAATATGATACTGATAAATTCAATTTAAACAGTCAATTTATGTTACATATATAATTTAATATGAATTTAAATTTTAAAAAATACAAAAAATATGTTTAAATAATTTATTGTTTTCATAGAAATTTTTAACACTAGACAAATTTTCGCACAAGAATACTAAATATTGCTATTAGCAACTCAGTAAAATAAATTTATTGTATTTGTACTTATATTAGAAGAGAACTTTTGTAGAAATTCTAACCAAACATTCTTGCTTAATATAATATTGGTAAGCTACACTAGATGGCAGCACCAAAATATATAAATAAATCATTTTTGTTATTGTTTTTAAAAGCAATGATTATTTTATGAATTTAAAGGAAAAAATTAACTTTTTTTTTAAAAAAAAAATAGTATAGACTTGGCTAAATATAGCCAGTACGAAGCTTTGAATAAACACAAGGAAACCGTTTGATGACTTTTCTTGTTTGAATCGATTCGTTTCATTTAAAAATTTTTATTTTTACATGTGACGTTTTTTCTGATAGACTCATTTATTTTTTAATCTATTACCAGTGATGAAAGAGGCAAAAGAGACCGTTGAATGTCAATGACTGATATAGCTTGTCAAAGGTAAGACTCTGACACCCTTTCGTTTTCTAAGTAATCTGCAAATTTCATTTCCGCATAGTAAGATGATAAAGATAAGGACATATTTCAGTCCATTTTGCTATTCCTTTATCTTATTTTTCAATGCTCTTAATTAAACTGATTTTATTCAGAAAAAAACAGCATATTTAAGTTCAGAAGTTTGATGCTATCTACAGTTAAGTGTTTGCATTAATTTTCCCATTATTAATTCCTAATTAGGCAATGGAAAGAAATCACAAAAGGAAGTGCAAAACTTCTCATTTCGAAAGAATACACAGGTACTGTATATAGAATTTTCACTTTTATTAATATTGGACATATTAATATCTATAATCAAGAGTCGCTCTTTTACATGTTATTTTGATTATGAAAAATAAATTTTTTAATAAGTTGTCAGTTGTTACAATTGCTTCTCAGGGAAATAAATATGTGTTTATGAGTTTGAGTCCCAGAATTACCAATGATATGTCGCCAAAGGTAGCTAGAGGATGTTAAATACGACAAGGTCACTATAGCCTCCAAGGGAAATGATATTTCTAAGACTGGCAAGTTAAATATTGGCAGTCTTCTGTTTGGTGTCTGCTTCTAAATGACAAACATCCCACCCGGGATTTTCGACTTAATTGGTAGAGGCCAACTGTAGACTAGGTACAAGTTAGTATGCCGGAGCACGACAAAGTGTAGCTTAATACATTTTATAAAAAACATAATGGATGTTTTATGTTTCATAAAGATATTGGTCTCGTTCTACGTGACAAACATTCACATGGGAGACAGGTTATATACCCGCAGATTTTCTCATCTGACTGTCAAGGTTCAACAATGCAGTGAAGCAATGCCTACAAAATTAGCATCGCTTCACTGCGCTGTTCAGTCAATTTTGTAGTAAACATTGTCTTTTATAGATACCCACATTCCCAAAAAATAACAAAAGGTGAAACTATGAGTCACTTATTACAGGCACAAAATGCTTGAAGATTAATTATCTTTCTATAAATTAATAACACAAACTTGCGATTGATTAATGAACCGCAATAGAATCAGCAATGATATGAGCAAAACTATAAAATACATTCTTTTCAATGATTAGGGATAATAATAAAAATTATTATTAATTATATATTCACCAGAATCTAATGTTAGGATATCTGTGAGAATTGAAAGCACTTTGAGACAACAGCCGGCCGTACCTTCCTCAACTCCTCTTCGAGACTCAATGAAAAGGTTAGAGGGATATTACCCATGGAGAGCTGGCGGCATGTGTGGAACAGAAAGGACATCGCTTTGTAACTTCAACTTCTGTTATTGGCTTATTAAACCATAGGATCGTTATGATATGGAGATGTCAGTCTCAGAATAATAAGATAATTATTTAGGCTTCTTAAGCTATCTTATATAAGGGATTTATAATTGGAGACGTCAGTTTCAACATTTACAAATAGTTAATTGTTTGGGCTACTTTAGCCAGTTTTATTAGTTAATTATGTGTGTAAAAGACACCAGTCTCATATATATACCTATCGTCTTCTCAAGCCATATATAATTTCAAATGCTTGTTTCGTTTTGTGATGCTTTAAAAATTAAATTAAAATTAGCATCTGTAATTTTGTTCGTAATTATTTCCCCCGAACATATGCAAATTGATTTATCATTACCGGATTACCAATTAAAAATGAACGGAGGGAAGTTTAGTATATCACTCTTCAAACTGAAACTCTCCGGGTTCGATCCCAACCATTGTTAAATAAAGGGAGTTGGACATTAGGGTAGTTAAGGTGTCTACTAATATTGGTTATCAACTTTAATGGACATGATTTCGAGACAACATATGAGGAATTTCCTTGGGCCCAGCAGTAAGAAAGCGCTCCTTAAAGCAAAAGGTCACGGGTTTGATCCCATCTACTTTGAAAAAAAAAAAAAAAAAAAAAAAAAAAAAAAACGAGATAGTGGTTGCATTTCAGTATTCTATATGCATGTTTGTCTAGAATTTTTCCGCATTTCTTCCCTTGCTAAACGCAAGTATGATACCATCTATGAAAAGTTACACCCCGAAGGCTAAAATAGTGGGTAATAAAATATCGCCCTACAGAGCCTTCGATGGTGCAATATATACAGTAAGCACTCTAAAATGACAACAAAGACTGTTGAATACTTTGTAATCAGCGTGTATGTATTGTTTTCTAACATTCAATAAAACATAATAGAAAAAAAACTGTATTCTTCTGTAATTTCCACAAGTTAACTTATAGTATGTGAATTTTAATAAGTAACTACTCCTTTAATTCATTGATTGTAAAATAACGGCGAGCATCAAAATTTCAGATGGACGAAATTGGGATTGTGTTCAGTCTGTAATCCAGTGAAATGGGTAGGAATACAGTTGAACATTGTGCTAGCACTTTTTTTAGCACTATCATCTTCACTAACCACATTTGACTCGCTCATTGAAGAAATTGCTGATTTTTTTTTCGTCTTACTTAGTGGTTATTTCTTGAACAATTAATGGAAAGACGGAGATGTCTCAAATGTGAGTGTGTGCATAAATATACATACATAAATTGCTGTCGGATTAAACGAAGTCTTTTTAAGAGTCCGGATTAACGAGAGTTTATATAATTTAATTCCGGTTTTTCAAAAATTGTTTCCACTCTTCGAATTCGTTTTCACCTTCCCCAGTATGTCACTCATCGGAAAACATTAGGTCACGGATGAAGAGAATAATGATTTCCATATTTAATACACTTTTTAAAGAAAGTTTTATGAGATTTCTTTTCGTGATCCCAAATGCTAAGCAAATGCATAAGCTTTTCTAAATGCTTTAATTAAATTATTTTAAAATGTATATGTGTTGAATGGTAGAAATTTATTGTTTCTCATTTAAGCCGAATTTTCATTGAGAGTTAATTTCTTTTTAATTCCTTGGGTTTCTATTTATTTCAGCGTGCCTTATGGAATCTCAGTTCATAATTAAGAGGGGATCGAGAAATCTATGAACGTATCTAAATGAAACAAAACTGTGGTAAGTCTTGCATAAACTGTAAATTCATTGAATCAGTTGTAAAATAGTTTAAACAGTGACGAGGATAGATTCAGCTATTCTTAAATACACAAGCCTTTAACATTAAGCTCTTATTTCACGTGGGCATTTCTCATTTGTTAAATTTTAATTATTAGCTTATCATATTCATTTTTTATAAGTGTTCTTATTATAATTCTTTAATAAGATGTGGCTCATTCGATCGCTCATTCAATTGGACTCCGAAACTAAAACATGCCATTTATTCGAATGAATACAAGGTTTCAGTTGGCTTCATATGCAAGTGACTCTTTCGATCAAAACCTACTATTATATTTGGATTATGAACTTAACACATCTGATTTATTCGTACGAAAATATAGCTTCAGTTGGCTTCTGAAACTCTGGAAAGCATCCACATCCAATGGAGAAATCGAGCACATGAAATGTGACTCTGATTCCTATTAATTATTCATTCCACCGAAATTAATAGACCTATAAGTATGTTTTTGATTGCGAGTAAACAAATCGACAAAATAAAATTGCCATTACATAAAGTGATTCATATGTCAATGATTTATTTTATTTTTCAAGTTATTAAAAGAAATTAAATTTCAACCACTATTCTTTTTTCCAGTTTCTATTTTCCATCACATTATGTCAAAAAGTAAGCACATTTTCGATAAGCAATTTTATAATGAAATAAATTATATAAATTCAAATCAGCACACAGAACTATTACAAGTAATGAATTAATGGAATTATATTAAATTTTGTTTCCATCTAAAAAAGATAATATATTTCTCCTTGCATACACACACAAATAAGTAACTGCATTTTATTAATTATCTTTTTTTAAAATTCAATTCTTATATAGTAAACTTAAAACACACACAGAAAGGCAAAAAGAATCAATCATCGCAATCAGAACAAAAATATATGATTTCCTTTCTTACTCTTTTCCAAAATCATTTTTTTAGAACAATAAATAAAATATTTTCTTTTTTATTGTAAATTTTTTTTAGAGCAAACACTTTTAAAAATATGTTCGAGACATTAAATCGACTGTCAATCGCAAAAGATTGGTTATTTTTATTTCATTTATTGACCAATGTGTTTTAGTCAGATGATGTATTCCATCGTCTAAAATTGAAAAGAGTATATTTTCCCTGTCATGAAGAAAATATATTCCACAGTGTTACATGTAACGGAGAAAAAAGAAATGTATAATATTTCTTTCCTTCCTTTTTTGGGATTGTGTGCGTTAATTAAAGACATTCTAATCCAATCCATTTGCACTGTGCATGGTGTTATTGAAGTCTATTTATATCTTCGATTTTCAGCTGATGTTTTCGTTCAGTTACACTTGTTTGGAAATGCAAAATTTTATTGGACTAATAGTGTAAATTGTTAGAAATTAAACTAAAAACTAATACAAGTGATGGATTACAGTAAAAAAATGTTTCTCAAACGGCGATTGGGTAAATAAAACTGCCTCTTCCAAATATCTAAACTGCTTTTGACAAAACTGGGAATTATTCTTTTAAGTGTTTTAATTAAAATTAAACAAATAATCGATTTTAATTAAAAAATTGAAAAGGAAAAATTATATTTAAAAAATAGTTATTTTAACTACCTAAGTATGTCAGAAAGCTGAATCACAGAGGCTTACAATTTATGCAATAAAAAACAGTCCAATTTGAATGAATAATATTCTATTGGAAAATAATTCTTATAACAGTAGATAAATTCTGGTTATTCATTTGTGGTGAGAAAGAAACTGAATTAAGTAACTAATTTAAATTGAGAAGCAATGAAAATTCTCAATATATAATTAATTAATTTTAAATATATTTCTTAAAAGAAAGCTGGGCTTGAAATTCCTAATCGCATCTTTTTGATTCCATCATCCATCTACAGTTGATAAATAAGAATATTATTGGCGGAAATAATTTCGGTATGCAGAGACAGACGTTTTCATTTATTTCACGCTATGATTTGTACACAATATAAAATACATGAGCAATACATAAAATAAAATACAATAGCAATTTACATTTCTCTATTCTATGAGTTTTCTTACAGAGAACTTTACTGCTTCAGTATTTAATATAAGTAAAGAGTAATGTTTGATAGGTGAAATCCTCTAATTAAACTAAACTCTGTGGCACGACAGATCATCAGGGGGAGGATAAGGTCTACAGTGCCCATTCCTGTTTTCTTGACCGAGAGTCTGAAGTGCGAAGCATATATCGCTGTTAGGTGGACAAGCCTAAAGCGAAGCCCTCAGTGTTTAATTCCTAAGCTTACTTGGTGCTGAATTTTATCAACCCACTGAAGTGATGGACCGCCCCAGCCAACTTTTTCCCAGCCTCGAGCCTGTGCGTTGTGAGTGGGAAAAGCTACCACTAAGCATTAGGCTTCACAAAGCGGTATCAAAAACATAATACTCTTAAACCACACACACTTTAAGCTTAATTTACTTGTTGCTCAACGATCATTGCTTTTAGACGGGAGTTAATTACATCAAGATCGGAAGTTTAAAATAGATTCGAAATCACTACATACATCTAAGCCAAAGGTGAAGTTCGAATCCATGAACTATAGAATGGAAATCCAATGTAATTAACTCACGTGTGAAATCACTTGCCGCAAATCGGCTCGACCACCTTAGAGTTTTAGTTATAAGATAACTTCAACATTTTCTAAGATATGTGGACTGCAAATCGATTCTATTCGCGCTAATTTCCAAAGTAATATATTTTGCATCCATTTTTATTATTAAAATATATTTTAAAATTCTATTTAATCATTCTATTTAATTTTTGTCATCATTGTGAATATTTTGGATCAAAATATTTTAGTAGATCCAAAATATTCCCAATGATGACAAAAATTATGTATTAGCTATATATAAAAAAATACTAAAAGGAAATGAGAGGCGTATTTTTGCTTATCACTTTTCTGCATAATGACTTGATCTACAAAGGCATTTTTCTTGAAGCTGGACAAATTTGTTACACCTGTCTTGGTAGATATACCACACTCTCCCACATTGCCATCATTATGTAGTCACTTTAAAACCGTCGTCTTACACCATGTTTCAGAAAAATCAATTAAAAAAAATAATGGCAAGAAGCCAAATATGGTATTTATTGAGGGTGCGTCTGTATTTCAAACTTGAGGTTTTAAAGCAGTTTTTGAGCCTAGGGTGTAGTTAAAACCTGGATCCTACTACTCAACATTCCCGGAATTTGCTTCAGAATTTCATACGTAGAAACCTTCAAAATGCAAATCCAGAACATGTGTTATCACTTATCCGAAGAAATTTAATCACTCTTAACAGTCGGTGAATTTACACTATTTACCCACGCTACTGCGAAGAGACAGGAAGTACTATTTGGTTCGGGATAAAATTTTCTACGCACTGTAATTGTCTTTTCCCATATTACTGCTTTGACAATGCATAATGGATAACATGAAGGCTTAAAGTTGTTGTAAAACATTTTAGTAATCACCAAGTAATATGACTTCCAAGAGGAATTTTCCTGGATAGTTGACTGTATTTACATGATGCAAGTGAGGAAATCTGGAAAACACCCAAACACATATCATGACAGATGTACATGTGATTGGCTAATTTTAAAAAGTCGCCTTATATTGTTCAACAGTAACTGGGCTCGAACTCGGATCATAATACAAGGCCACAGTGAACCACACATTGCGGCTTGTAATTTTTCATATTCTTGTATTTTCAAAAATTTTAAAATTTGATTTTTTTTCTAAATTTGTTTTCTTTTTAAGGACATATATTTGTAAGGTGAAACAATTAATATATCAAAAAATATTTGTTCTGAATTTCATCAAATATGACTACATTCAAATTTTCTCTCTTTTAAAGGACATTTATAATTGTATCTCTAGTATAAATTTACAAAGTACGCCATTCCTAATCTTCCTACTTGGATACATTATTGTCATTGCGAGTGAGACCCAGAATATTTCACTGTACTTAGCCCAGTGTTGAGCTCTTCCATTTAAGTGGAAGATGTTAGGTGGAATTCTAACTTATTTAAAAGCAGAGACAAAGCAGACCTATCAATACTTGAATTGTGCCATCCAAAAGATATTACTACACTTAGAGGAGATAGCAACCATATCTTAAAGTGCTTCAACACCCTAAAATAAACCCAATAAATCTTTGGTTAAGTTGGGATTCGAACTCACTACCCCCCGGCAATGAGAATTATGCACTACCAACGAATATATGGGGTGGATATCAATACGACACTGCTTACCAAACTTGTAAAGAAATTCGGTAACTTGAGCTCAAATCAATTTCACTTGCACACGTAAGATATATATCTAGAAATATTTAATTTGTAATTTAATTTAACATTATTTTTTTGAATTATTTTAAATGTTTCTGTTTGAAAATTGATCCACAGTATGTTTCAGAATCTTGCTGTTTTTTGTCGATATATTAGAGTCATTATTATAAATATAATTTTTTTAATGTATTTACAATGAATTATAGCGATCGATTTCAGTCTTCTAGGCGGTGTGGTGTAAAGTCGTCTTTTCCATTATCTGAATGTAATGGGTTACAGATTTGACTCAACAAAAACCGTTTTGCAGAGAAGGACTATGTAGGTTGAAAGTTCTGTGTGCGTCCAATATCCTCTAATATAATGAGGAGAGAAAAAAGCCATCTCGGGTATTGATTTCACCTCCTAACCGTGACACAAAATTATGAAGCGGTTGGTTGTGTTCAGAAAACTTCAGTCTTGAGAAATTAGATGATGGAAATGAATTGCGAACAAAAGCAAGGGGGGTCAAAGGATATCTTAAATTACTTGAATTTATTGAATTATTTTGTGTATTTTGATTTTGAGTTATAAAAAATGTTCATTTAGCATAACTATCGCAATAAGTCTAATGCAAAAGTGACTTTTATTATGATTTATTTTATTTAATAAATTATTAATGATTAAAGAAAATGTCTCTAAATTAGAACTGAAATATTAAATTAATTCAACCTGCATTCTTGTCCCTGAAAAATACATGCCCAAAAAGTGAACAAAAATGCCATTCTCTTATGAAGTTATGTATCTAATATAAATATACATTTTATTAAGTTGAAATCAACCATTAAACAATTTCGAAAATTAATGCTGTTTTTATTTACATGCAGTTAAAGTTAAATATTCTAAAAAGTGTTAATAATTAAATTATAATTTGATTTTTATTATTATAATATAATCATATTTAATAAAATGAGATTCTATGTAGGAATTAAACTGTCATGCCGGGAGAGTTGTAATATTTGGCCTTTCATTGATCTAATATGCGTGAAATGAATTACTCGTACATCAATTAGTAGAACAAAGCTGAATAAAATCTTCAGTAATGTTTTTCATACCTATATAAGCAAAACATTACAGAAGATTATATGTTTAAACATATTTTTTCATTCGTCATCATGAAGTTTTCCAGCATTTGGGAATGAAAAAGTATTGGAAAAATAATGAAAGGGGAATATTTGTAAATATTCTGTTAAGGAAGTGGGATTGTTTGAAACAAATAATGAGACAACTTATCAAAGTGTGTTATCACTACTTAAAATAGTTAAAGTGTTTACTGTTTTCTTTATTTGGATAATATTAACCGTTTGATTGGTTGAAACAATGTATATTAGTGAAAGAAACTTTTCAAGGAAAAAGTAGTTACCGTTTTTTATAATGGCTTTTCCGTTGAGGACGTCAACTATTAAAAAAATACTTAAAACAAGATTTTAATGTATTCCTCGTGCTCCGCGTAGGTTTAATCTTTTGGCTACACCATATTTTTCATGGAATGGAACTTGGGGAAAACAGACAAGATCTCGCAGACGATTTCGTTTACTGTTCTTGTGACGTCAAAGTCACGTGAAAGTCTGAAGGCCGCAAAACTGTATCTTATGTGTGCGCACACGCGTCGAGCATAAATTGTAACACTTTATTTATTTATTTAATTAATATATTCTTTCATTCAAATAAATGCAGCTATATGTGTCAAATGGTTTCATGCGACCTTCCCTAGATTTTGCTATTGTGTTACCTGTTTTTTTATTTCTGTCAAAAGAAAAAAAAATTAAGCGTAAAACGCGTCGTATGTAAACAAGCCTCTTATTTTACTACGCCGTTATATGTGATAGGAAAAGGGAGTAAAAGGTACGAGGTCTCACTGTAAGAAAGCCACTTTTCCAGGGGATGCATTTTAGACATTATCAGATTAACAGATTGGAATGCGTTTTACTTTTAATTATCTTCATAAGGGAATAAGAAAGATAAAAAAAATTAAAGTAAAGCAGAATTATGTTGCTTTTTATAATTCATTCGCAACAATTTTTTCTTCTATTTAGTATCTATTAAGGATTCAAAATCAATTTCTATCAATATTAAAGTTACAAAAAAATTAAATTCCCTTAATGAAAAATTTTTAATAATTTTAATGAACCTGAATGAAAGCAATATTAATAAAATCATGATTAAAAATGCTTAAAACATTCTCGTATAACAATTGAATTACAGAAGAATTAATGTTACCAAGTAAGGGATAGATTGACAGAGTTATTAGGTTATCCATTAATGTACTATTCCTTAACTTTAGGTAAAAAAATATGATTAATTTGTTATGATCTATCATAAAATTTTGATTTTATTAACTGAGATTTCAAGATATCCCCGATTAAATAACCAATAGCTAATATTTCTTTAAAATATTATACTTAATCTAAGTCTCGCTCAATAAGAGAGCAGGATAACCTGGGGATGTCACCACTATTCATAAAACCTTATTAATTACTATAAATATTAAACTTAAAAAGACACATATGAAGATGTATCGATATTTCATAACTATTTTAATTTTATTTCTCAATTTACAGTGGTTTTAGTGATTCGAAATGTTCAAGGTTATCGAAACTGGTGTGTGGATAAATGATTGCTCTTTAATAGGAGAAACATCTTTAAGAAAAACAGTGAATGAATTGTAGAGTTATTAAGACCCTTATATCAAGCCAACTAATTCGATTGACTCGATTCAAACATTGAAAATTTCTCGACACTCAAATTTAGCCATTAATCCAGAAAACACAAGACAAATGTTCACAAAAAATTTGAACACTTATCAGTTGAATGTAGGTGAAATAGTTAGTACTTTAAAAGACTGTGTGTTTTCAATTATATATGAACATTTAATGTGAAAATTCTATTCGGAGAGTGTGTTGTTGACAATCGATCAAAACAAACGAGTCTATGACTCATTGTTGGAAGAATTTCGTCTATCAACTAAATAGACAACAACTAACAAAAGCAACTCAGAGTAATCAAGCGTACAAATGACAGCAAGCCGAATTTTAGGAATTCACAGTATTTTATTCATCAATTACTTTGAGAAAAGAAAAAAAAAACATGCACCACAAACATTATAAGGTGTTATTTTTTGTATGCATACATACAAAGACAGTGGCGTAGGTGAGACCCGAATTGTACCTTAAAGGAATACCTTAACGTTTCTGGAATACTCGCCCATCACCAAAAGCATCGTAATTTTGAACCACGGTAAGAATATTGCTCATATCTGAGCTGGCACGCTCCTCTCTACATCTACGCCACACCAGCGTAAGGTCTTTGGACGTTACAGATAAATGTGGACACGTCGCCAACATACGGAGCTACAACAACTCAGTAAAGGAAAATGTCGTCGTCACCCTCCTAATCACTGGCCACGACAAATGATGCTTCACTTTGCTGATCTTAACGGGAAACGGCGTGAAGCTGATAGAGCTCCACTTGTACATGTAGGAAAAAACTGCGAAAAAAGAATGACTCCAAATGAAAAAGCAAAAACCATTGTAGCACGAATACTCACAAATTTAGTGAAATAATAGCCAAATTACATAAATAAATCTCTGATTTGCTGCTTTAATCTCCTTACTTTCTTAACCAAGATTTCAATAGAGCTATGTTTGCAGATCTAAATGCTCAAAGAAAAAGAGGTTGGACTCTATGAAAAAGGCATTGCCAAAATCGAAGTATGTTTTGAAGCAAAAGATAAACCATTTTACGAAAAAAAGAACCGAAATCTTAGAGAAGTGCTTTAATGGATCCATAAATATCTAGAAAGAGATTATGTTGATAATTTAAATCGAAAGTCAACAAAAAGTTATAGCTTTTGTATTCATATACACATGCATTCGTGCTGTTAAAAATGCTTAAATCAAAATACAAGATGTTTTTACACTTTCACCAGAAAAATAGTATCTAATTGCAAATTAAATACCAGAGTGTATAAAATTAAATTTATTCAATAGTTTCAATAGTTCAATAGTTTCAATAGTTTATAATCTAATATGCATAAAATAAATAAGTATTGGTCAATTCAGAAAATTATATTTGGTCTTTTACGGAGAATGCGAAAATGCAATATCTGCAATAAGAGCAGCATACATTGCATAAATGCGTATTTAACAAGTAAAAGTTAAAAACCTACAGTAGAAGCAGTATATGAAGTGTAACATTTCATTATTAAAACTTGCGAATAAATTATTATTGCAGCGAAACAAAATTACACATTACTTATTTTTAAAGTTCTTTTATTATTAATGTCTTTTGTCGTAGTAGTCCCAATGTATTTATGATTATTCGCATTTGTTAGGTATGAAATATTTCTTGTATATAGCTTATAGTTTTGATTTCCTCAATTATATTGCTTCATATATCAATTTTATTTGTGAATTTTTTTGCAAAATTTTCAACTATTAATTCCTTGAATGAAACTCTTTCAGAGTTACAATATTTACCTCTGTTAAGTATTCAGTACCGAAACATTTTCTCCGACTAAATTCATTTTAAAAAATATTATATTTCTAACACACGCATAGCATTCTAAAGAAGTAAATTATGACAAATCCATTTCAAAATATTATTTTTAAATAATAAAGATTTACATTTGGTTCATTGTTTCAAATTTGTAAATTTAAAGCTGCTTTTTGAATTTTAGATTTTCTTCACTTCTAATTTAACTTCTTATTTAAACCATCTGAAGTAGTTTCATATTCATATTAAAAATACTAATAATACTGGATAACGTCTGCATAAAAAATATTAAGTTTAATTAATAATTCCTTAAACAATTTAAAATGTTTCTAAATTAACTAGCATATTTATATTTTACAATACAAATGTAACAGAAATTGTAAAATAATGCAGGATATCTTTTAAAAGTCTAATACATTTTTATATTTAATAATTCATAAAAAAATAAAAATTAAATTAACAACATGAAAAATTTATTAATTAAGTAGCACTAAATTTTTTATAGTGAAACCAATGACCTTAATATTTAGTATGCTTCAAAAAAATGGGCGCTCGTCAAGGAAATTTTTATGTGTACTCTTGGTCTCTGTAAGAATCAGGTTGTTGTTAGATTTCACTGCAACCATGGTCGAGCACCTGGGCTTCAACAACCGCAATTGCTTTTAGGTGTCCTGTTTTTTTTTTTTTTAAATCATTCATATTTTTATTTTTTACCAATATCACAAACTCAATTATATCAAGTGGTTGGATTAGTTAAGGAACTTCTCTAAATTTTCCATGTGAAATGAGAAGACTAAGAACGACAGCTTGTCAAGGAATCATTATCGAATCGAAGCAGCTGAACAAACACATCAAGAGCAACATTGCATTCAAATGATTATAAAAATATAAATAATGCTTCATATATCCTGTTAATAACAAACGCAGATGTTCGTGAAATGGTAATACAAAGAAATTGTCTGCAATTACCAACATGACCAATTGATATTTACAAAATAAAATATATTTTAAGTGGGACGAGGAAACCGCTTGCTTCACACTCTAAAAGCAAATGTTCTATATGATTTATTCTATAGAATTATATAATGCATCAATAAATATCAAAATGTTAATAGTATTATTAATCAAATAAAGCAAAATTAAAAGTATTGAAATCAACAACAATAATGTTTTAAGTACTTAAAATTAATAATTAATAGTTAATAAATAATAGTTACAATTAATAACTTAAAATTAATAAATAATAGTTTCTTAACAGCAATATGCATTTAAGAAAAAAATTATTTAAATATATTTATTAAGAAACGATATTG
>JAPDSC010110111.1:0-28755 GCA_026290005.1 Latrodectus geometricus | reverse complement strand
ATCAAAAATCCCTATCCAATAGATATTCATGTACAATACGAGAAATCCAAAATCCCTAGCCAATAGCTATTCATGTTCAATACATAAATACGGTATCCAATTCATATAGTTTAAGTTTAGCATTTATTTTTTGCTGCTAAAAGGGCAATCTCATTTCAAGGCGATGATTGGGTTACTTACTATTTGTTACTAAGCTCTCTTTTTGTTTAAATTTATGACAGTGATTGAAGAATGCAATACAAATAAAATGCTTTTAAGAAATATTCTTCAAATTTGCAGCATGATTGTAATGTAAAGTCTAACTTATTAAGTGGTAATATTATTTCAAAAATTATTTGCCTGTTTCTAATTAAAAGGGGTAAGCTTTAGCTAATTGATAATTCGCTCTAATTAATTAATATTTAATTACTATTATCTGCTTGGAAAGTCAATGATTTAATTAATAGCATCATTCTAATTCTATATGGAAACAAAATAAATTTTTCACTTATACATTTAATTGTTATCATTTATAATATGAAAAAAAGTGAAGCATTATGAATATAATAAATACATATATAATCCCCTCATATTTTCTAATTATTTAAAAGGAGCTAAGAGATTACTATACGAGGGTTACTCTGAAATTTTTGAGATACGCGCAAACAGGAATTTACAAAATAAAATTAACGGTTTAATTTTAAAATAGAAAGTATTTTAACATGGAATACGATTTTTTACTGACTTACTTCAACTTGTTTAGCGTAGAATAAATTTTAAACAGAAGAGAAAATGGAGTTGACGCGAAAACATTTTCGCGCTATGATTTTCTACGATTTTAAGGCAGGATTAAGTCAAGAAGAATGAGTTCAACGGTTGCAATTAGCATTTGGTGACGAATCTACAGCTCGTGCTACGGTATTCAGATGGTTTAGAGAATTTAGAAGAGGTCGCAATTTTCTTCAGGATGAAGAACACACAGGATGGCCACCGTCGGCAGTAATCTCGGATAATGTGTCTGCCAGACGAAAAATGTTAATGGATGATAATCGTTGTACCTATCAAATGATACAGAAGGAACCTAACATTGGATCCGCAGCTATACACAAAATCATTCATGAAGAATTACATACGAAAAAGGTAGTTTTTTGTTGAGTTCCCCATTATCTAACTGAGCACCAAAAAGAGGAGCGTGCCAGAATCAGGAAAGAAACTCTTAAATTGCTAAATGATGGTGACCACCGCATCATTTCTAAAATTGTAACAGGTGATGAAACGTACATACCGTTTTTTAACGTTCCAACACGTCAAGAAAGCAAAGTATGGGTCTTTGAAGATGATCCCACGCCGACAATGGTGAAAAAACAACGCGCTCTGAAAAAAGTGATGTATGCCATTTTCTTCAGAATTACGAGATTGGTCAAAACCACCAAGTTGGAAGGACAGAAGACAGTAACAGCAAACTGGTATACCACTAAATGTCTTCGAGAAATTCTACAAGAACTGAATGTTAGGGGACTAATGCTTCACCATGACAATGCATCTTCACATACAGCCGGATTAACAGTTGAGTTTCTTAAACAAAAACAAATTAAAATGATCGAACATCCACCGTATTCACCTGATCTAGCTATGTGGGACTTTTGGTTATTCTTTAACCTAAAAGAAAAAATAACGTGGATGTCGTTTTCATTCAGATGAAGCGATTGATGTGGCTATAAATGCATTTTTTCATCTATTCCAAGAAATGAATGGCTTGAGGCATTTAATCCGTGGAAAATTCGTCTACAAAAGTGCATTAATGCTGGAAGGGACTGCTTTGAACACACCTAAAATTTTGTAAATATAACTTTAAAAACTTAGTAGTATCTCAAAAATTTCAGAGTGACCCTCGTATTTATTTATCTTGAGATATTTTCTACGAAAATGAATCGCATGTTCTTAAAAATATTTATAGTACAATGTGTGTACATTTTTGGAACAAATTACTATTTTAATGTATAATTTTTATTACATAAACTTGTTTTACTTATTCATAAGGATAAAACACATAAATGCTATTTATATAATTTTAGTAAAGAGATTTAAGAAGAAAAAATTTTACTACGAGAAATTTATTTAATGAAAAGATGGATTTTGAGAGATAAACTTTTCTATAAAAAGTCAAAGTGAATGCAAATATTTGCAATACATGCAAAATGGATTATGTTCCATTTTGCATATATTCAACCAATAATATTAAATCATTGGGATTGATTACCCATAATTTCAATAATTAAATTGGAAAAATTCATTTGAGAATATCACTTGTTTGAAAGTTGATATTAATTGAAAATTTTAAAGTATTTTCTAAAAAGTATGTAACTTCCAAATTAAAAATTTCGTTTCTAGTACAATTTATTATACTAATGAAAGATTTACTAAATGCAGGTATTACTTAAAATAAATTTTTTTTAAATTTTGCATTTATGTTTTCAATTATTTGTTAAAATAATGTATTTTTCTAGTCAAAATTATTGTAGTTTTCTTTGTTATTTTTAATAATAGTGTCTAAGTCTGACAGCATGTTATGGCATTGACAGCAACAAATTTTTTCTCAGTAAAAATGTTTGGATAAAACTGCGTTTTCTAGATAGCAAAAGTCACACACACACTTCATGATAAATTTAACAAGTTTTTCTTTAATAAAAATTGTTTACTAGCAAGTGAAAATTGCACATTCTGTTTACCTTGGTATATATTTCATATTTTATATATATAAATGAGTATTTATGAAATATTTTTTATGTCTTTTTTTCTTGGAATCATAACTGCTTATAAATTTTTAAACGTCCATAGCTTAATTATTAAATTTTAGAATAAAAAGAACACATAATTCTTTTTGAAATTAAATTAAATGTAATTTTTACACATGTATGATGAATTTTACGAATTAATATCTTTAAAGGGGATGCATTAATATCTTAATTCTTCAAAGACAAAATAAATTATGATAGGTAATTCTTATGTTATTAAGTCCACTTCCTCATTCATCTATAACAAGAAAATAAATGTTTCAGAAAAGTTCCGAGCAATATCATGCATGGATCAAGTTTTAAATAAAAATTCAAAACCCACTCTACTAAGCAGAGTCTTAAATTTAAATATATTTCCTTTTTGGCTATTATTTTGTGAAACTTTTGACGTTTCGATCTACTATTTCATATAGTAATTTAAACATATATACTTTACATAAATATTTTACATTTAAAAGCTTTTATAGTACTCTGCTAAATATAGAATCAGAGATCATTTATAGGTAATATGAGAATTTAACAGAGTTTATATAATGAATGAGGAATTTTGTTGTAAAGTATTATTCGTAATAAGAAACTCCCCATAAAAATATTGCCTAAGACTAACTTATCTATAGTAAAAATAAAAAGTATATGTAGAAGTTTCTTTAAGTCAAAATGAGTAAAATATTTACAGAAGATTTATATTTGTTCATATAAATTAAACACATCTTTATTACCATATGCTCTCTTAAACGAATACTAAAACATTATTTGTTGTGTCTATGTTTTGCTTTGTTTAAAACAAGGTTGTTTTTTATAACACTTATTAATATTCCGATAAGCTGATTGACGATTGAGTTCGATTTGAAATGCGCAACTGGACACTTTTTTATGAAAAAGAAAGTTGTTTTGATGGAAACTTGACTTTATGTAAGAAAATAAAAATCTTATCTCTTTCAAAGTAAACTTTTATGAAAGTAAGCATATTCTTGTAAAAATACTAAATTAATTTGAAAGTTTAAGTTTTTGATTTTGTCTTTTATATAAATCTGAAATTATTTATTATATAAATCATGAAAATTAATGTAAGATAATGAAAATCTAGAACGTATAAATATCAAAGAATGGGTTTTATGAATAAAATCAATAATAATAATTTCATGTACCTAATTTCGCATTTTTACATAACAGAACTATTTTTAAAAATATTATCAAGAGAAATTTTAGAACATTTACAAAATATTCTTGCATATTTTCTACAAAATTGAATCCTCTTATTACTTTAAAATTAAAATATCAATAATTATACAGTACGTAAAATATAAAAGTTACTAAAATAATTACTTAAAATAACTTAATAATTTAAATTACAACATTTTGTTGGGGTTTTATACAAATAGTTAATTAAGAGCTAAATTACTTTTATTATTAAAAATGAAAAAAATGAACTCCTCTAATTATGGATGTTAAAAACAATCAAGAATATAGAAGTTAAAGCAATTCACACCTCTAGCAACTTTTATTTAATCAAGTAGAATGCTTTTTCCTGTACATAATTTGAGTTAATGTACAATTCAAAATAGCACAGGATCAACAATTAACAAATAAATTAAATATGTTTTTATGATATTAATTGTGTAGCATCGAATTATTAAATTTTAATCAAATTCTTAAAACCTAATAATTTATTGGTACAATGGAACATATGAAATGAGTACTCAACTAATAATTCATATGATTTGGGTTCATATATTTAGAATGATCGAAACAATAATTTAATAAAAATTAGTGAATTTCTAATAATCGGCTTATATTATTATTTTTTATTATATCAATACATATATGAAGTTTTATTAACTATGCATGCAAAAATACATATTAAGAAATTTTTTCCACAAGATTGAACTGATATAAAACTAACTAAAATTTGCGATTAAAATAATTATGTGTACGTAGAAAACACTAATAAATGACAAATATATGAGTACGATGAATAGACTAATATTTTTCATTAATATTAGATAAATTGTTTCAAATTTGAATAGATATTAATAATCTTTGAGCTGATTTCCATATATTTATTTGATTATTGTTAAAAATGAAATTGCTTGAAGAAAAACTGGTATCATCATTCATCATTAAAAGTTTTATAAAACAAGAATTATAAAAATTGCTCTTTCAATATAATAAATTTATGGTTCCGTTAAAATAGATATTGATGGTTATTTTTTTTAAATCTAACAGCCAAGTAATTGAGTAACATGCGAATTTTTAGATTTTAATGAATATCAATTGTTTGTCTTTATTGTTATAGATAGCCCATTTATGTTCCATAAAATTTTCCGAAAATCAAATCAAATCCCTTTATTCTATCGCAAGAATTGATAATAAATGTTAATTTAAATCTATTTAAACTGAATACCAAGATTTACGTGTTTTTATAAAAAGATAACTACCGAGCTCTAAAAACACATATACGTATAACACATGTTGACATATACATATTACATATAGAATTTTAATTTCAGTTATTAAAAAAAAGATAGTCTGAATTAATTTTATTATAATCTTAATGAATATATATGTACAGTTTTATTGAAATCAATTAAGCTATTTAAATGAGATTAATTCAAATACATATGAATTTATCTCATTTAAATAGCTGGAGTGATTTCAATATAACTTAAATGTATTTACAAGTTAGGAAAAGAATTCAGTAAATCCTTATTTGAAAATATAGTAGAAATATAATTAATTAACTACAGTAGAAGTCCGATAATCCGGCACGTTCGGGACCGGCTCGGTGCCGGACTACCGAAAATTCCGGTATATCGGGCAGTAATTATAAGAACAATTAGGTTAATAATTAAACTACAAATACAGTATGCAAATACATACATTATATATGCAAATACATACATATGCAAATACATACACATACAAATTTATTTTACATTTCATATAATGTATGTACACGTACTGTAAAACATAATTCACTTAGATTTAAAAAAGTCACGAATGTCTTTTTGTTTTCTTGACTTTTGGCGTTTAGGTATAAAATTTATTTCTAATGATATGGAAATCAATAATTTTTGAAGCACTGTAGCTAGTACTAGCCTCAGCTAAAGAAATAAATTTATTTAGTAATTCTGCAGCTTCTGCCCAGCTGATTTTTTCCTTTTCTTCCGTTTCGGCATCTGAGTCACTTTCTTCAAGATTTTAAGTAGGCTGAGGGTTTAATACAATGTTGATAATGTCATCATTGGTTAGTTCTTGTTCAACAGGTTCATTTTCGTCGATTAGAAATCACTACTCTACCTCATCTTCAGGCAATTGTTAATTGTTTCCGAACAAAACCGAGTGCTTCCGGATAATATCGAACTACCCCGAAAACTTCCGAATAGCTCTCGAGCGTTTTTATTTGCTTTAAAGACACACTTTTGAAGAAAACTAAAATTTTTACAATTTTCCGAAGCGATGCCGGACTATCGGGCATTCCAAACTGTTGGATGCCGGGCTAATGGACTTCTACTGTACCTCATATCACTTGCATTGTTTATTCTATATTAATTACATCAATGGCATTATTTTCATATTGGTCTAAACTTGAATCAATTGTTTATTAAATCTTAAATCCTTATGTTTTTTTTCAATTCCATATATAAACAAAAAAATGGAAATTTAGTTTGAATTCATTTATGGATAAATTTTATAAAATCATTTGTAATGAATGAAAAGTCATAAAATATTTTGAATATAAATTAGAATGTATTAGATTTCCAGATATAAATTAGATTTCTATGATCCTGTAATTAGTTTTGAATAACGCAAATAATACAACGAAAATATGGGAATAAATACTGTAATATTAATTGATTCTGATTAAAGTAATATATAAAAACTATTTTTAATGATAAAGGAATACAAAAAAATATTTTTTCATAAACACTATTTAAATTTATTAAAATTGTTTAAAAGAAATGTTTTTATTTGTAACAGCAAACATATATAAATTTTCAATTTGCTTATTTCATTAAAAAATAACTGTGAAATTTAGGACATAACGATGCTTAAGTATGCGTAACTTCTGCTCAACTACAAATTTTTCTTCTATTACAATCAATAAATTTACAAAGTTTTGAGAATTTGGTAATAAGAAATCTAAAAAACTTATCCTTAATTTTTATTTTTTCTAGAAATCTTAAAATCTCACAAATGAATGTGTGTTTTGTTATCCATGAAAGGATAACAAAACACACAGAAATTACACTATACGACTATAGTAGTTTAATATTTTATAATTGACAATAATGAATTACATTAAATAAGTTAAACATAAAATATATAAAAATTAATCCAGATGATTATATTAGTTTAAGATTTTATACATGATTATGATGAGTTAAATAAGTTAAATTTGTTTTTTCACATGTTTTGAGTATAAAATGTTTAAACTATATTAATTAATACATCTCCACAGAACAATTGCATTTTTTTGAATTAAACACATTAATATTTTTACTTACGCTTAGAAATAATTAGATAGGAATAAAAATATAATAATTTTTGAAATATTAAAGAAATAAGTGGATACTTTCTAAGTTTCCACCTCAAATCATATTTACTTGTTAGAATGTTATCATGGTACTTCAGTTATAATTATGAAGTTTTATTTCGAGAATTTTGTATAACATGATTATATATATAGTTTAGTTTCTGTTTAAAAATGTTTGCTGCTTAAAGAACTGAAATACTATAAAGATATGTCAACTTTATGAATTATTTTCTTTGCAGATTAAATCAATGCTTATTATTATGTTATCATATTTCATATTAAATAATTAACAATTATAGATTGATTGAATTTCTAACAGTCAATAAAAAATCAAAACCATTTATAAAAATTATGATAAAAAATATATAGTTTGCTGCAAATATCAACATTAAAATGATTTTCACTTAAATTTTGTAAAATTAAAATATAAAAATCTAAAATCTAATATGATTAAATAACTTTATTAACATTAATTATATAATTAACATTAAATTTTTTTAAACATAAAATATTTGGAGGACATTGAGGAATCTCTAAATTAAAAGAAATGTATATCGAATAAAAACACAACTTTGAAAGTTTTTATACATCCATATGTAAGAAAGCATTATCTCTCTTACATAAGATAATTGAAAATTTAAATATTTCGTGTCACGATATCAAGTTAATTTAACGTCTTCAATACATTTTAGAATCTAGTGAATTAATTTTTTTCAAATAATGTGGGTGATGTTTTTTACAAGTTTTAGTAGCTACTTATTTTGCTTTAAAACACACACACACATCTTTTAAATTCCAACTTTTTGTTGTTTGTAGGATTCACATCTGATTTATTTGATATTCAATTTATAAAATGCTGTTTAACTTTGACGATATGTCTAATCTTAATTGGAAAAGGTTAGACATATCGTCATTTGAAATTAATCTTTATCTTTTAAGTGATCGATTGATACAGATAATACTATATTTCCTAGAGCGAAGAAATTTTTCCATCAACAACTCTGTTCAAACATGCATGTACAATTCTCTTAAAAATAAATAATTTTCAAAATATTTTTAGCTGTGCAATTTTATTCTATTAAAAGTTTTCCTAAAAATTTACTATTCAGAGAGGAAATCACTTAACTAGATTTGAATTTTTTTTATGATGAGATATTTTAAGCAACGAGATTCTGTTTTTCTTCGCAGAAATGGTAGTTTTTATCATTTGATCAACTTATTGTTTCTATTAAAAATTCTTTAAATTCTTTATATTTCCTATTTATGAATATATGCGTTTGAAGTGGCAAATAGTTTGCTAGAAGAGGAAAAATATGGTCTAAAACATTCATTATAAGTGTAACTTTTCGCATTCTGGATTAATAATTTATTTTGTCAGAGAAATTATTACTAACAAAATAACTAATATGCTAATTTACTACAAATGCTTTTTGATGTGACTGCTTTTCTGTGTAATATCATTCAAATATTCTTATAATTCCTTCAAAAATATTATTGTATTTTTACGATAAATTTTGGACTTATTTTCTTACTAATTTGGAAGCAAATAATTAAAGGCGAAGTAGATGTTTAGGTATATTCTTGGTTTTTCAAAAACATTTTAAAGAAAAGGGATTATTTTGATTATTACTGCTGTTTTGTGTGTAATGTAGATGATCATAATTTTATTATTTCCTAATACACTAATAAGGCTAAAAATGTATTATTGTGTTTTTAATGAATGTAAAATTAATATAACATTTTAAAATATTTATAATGTTTCATACGAAAATACAATTCCTGTAGTTTTGTTGGAATGATTTATTTTAAGATTTTTATATATTTGACTCAATTAGTTTGAGAGCTAAATAATTTTATGAAGAAATATAGAAGCCTTTTTTAGTGAATAAACTTCTTTGTAAAAACATCTGATAAATACAATGGAAAATGGCCGCTAGTATAGCAATTTTTATCCATGAAACAAACACATCTCAAGCAAGAATATATTTCATATTTCTGTTATGTGTCTGATTTGAAGTTACATATTTTCTTTTAAGTGTATGGCTTAAAACCATTCATGATGCAAGAAGTAGAAAGAGGAAACAACTCATCTGTGACGATGGACATAAAATGAAAGGAAAACGTCATTTCTGATATCATGATCTACCAAGAGTCTTAGGGCAGAATTTAATTTTTTGTATCTAACATTTTATTTTATTATTTATATTTATGATACCCTAGGAACTAAAAAACTAAAGTATATAACCTTTATTGTCTACCTTTCTGTGCCATCCTGTCCCCATAAAACAATTTTTTTGAATCTTGAATAGGGCAATATATGCTGTTATAAATTTTAAGGACAACTTCAAAGTATTTATAGTAATATATATATTCTGAAAAAAGAAATTATTTTATTTACATTTTTGTAGCCTCTATATACTCAATGCAGAAGTAGTTAATTTAATTGTATTTATAAAAATGATGCTTTCTAACGAGTATCCAAGATATCGTCTGATACATGTTAAAATTTACAACCAAAAATTGAATAGACTGGTAAGACTAAAAATTTCTTCATCCAAGCCTTATTTACAGAAACAACAATTTTTACAATAAAACTAAAAACCAAATAAATCTTGAAATGAAAACTTAAAATCTAGTTGCCTATTCAGACAAAATAATTATAAATATTTTAAGAGAGAATAAAGAAGATAATTAAAGATATGCGAATATACTCTCTTTATTATAATATTTAAGAATAAGGTTTAAAGCTAGATTTTAATTCACTATTAATTATTGTTAAGGTTTTTAGGTATATTTGTCAAGTGTATTGTTAATTTTATTTGTCAAATCTATAGAATTTAAAGAAGTGTTAGTTTAGAATATTAATCCCAATTTCATCGCTACAAAATTTAACAAAATGTGGAACATTTATTTTATTTTTAAATAAACACTTATTCATTTTAAAGAATTTAATTTTTTAAAATTTATAAAATTTTTTATTATTTAAATTTTTGTAAATTTAAAACTTGTATTTTCATGCTTCAATAAATATCTTTTATACAATTTTTGGTAATTTTTAAAAAATGTATTGATTTTTGTTGTTTAAATACTACAAAAATAGATCTAATTTTATTAAATAGTGAGATTTTTAAGGTTTAATTTCCATGTTTAAAATCGTATGGTTTGAGCTCCTTATTTAATTGTCATATAACATTTGACAGCTGTTTGGATCTTTGATTTTTTCAGCACTGTAAATCTAATTATTCGAATCTCCTGAATCTGCTATAAATGAAAATCTTTGAAAAAAATCAAAAACTTATAAAAATTGCATATTATTTAAGGACCATGTAAATTAAATAGAAAATAGAATATTAATTTTTAAAAAATTTTCAAAGCTCTGATCTTCCGTAAACAGTAGCTTTAATTTCTAAATAAATTATAAATTTGAGTTTTGATATAAAATTACTTCAATTTTAAAAATATTCTTTATTAATATACATTTAGATAATAAAATAATTATTTACCATCATATACTTTTTTGCAATGAAAATTTATTAATTAAAAATAATTTTTATGGTTTATATGTTATGAGGCTCTGGAAAGTAACGAACTAAATCATGATACATACAAATTAATGTGTATTATTAAAATTAGACTTTTTCATATTAATTATTCATAGTAAAATGACAGTTTATCACCAAAACTGTCATTTTACGCACCCCAGATTGGTCTCATGATATTATTTTATATACAAAATAAAATTTAAATGCCACGAAGATGTTATTTCATTTTTGTAACTCAATTTTTTAACAATTGGGTTACAGTTTGACGAATGGTTTTTAAATTTATAAATTATGATTTTTAAAATCATTCATATTATAATTAATACTAATTTATAGTTTTTTTTGTTAGTGCATATAATATCTTCTTTAACAATATATGTTTTTGTTTGAGTAAGCACACATTCTTAAAAAATGAAGTTCAAATTAAAATAATTTTTTGTTACTTTTATAAAGAGTTATAAGCAATTTATATTGCATATGATATTAACGACTAAATTTTTTAACAAGGCAAATAAGAATAAATTGTTTGTACACTTTATAAAATAATTTTTTGTATTTTAAAATTTAATATAGCTAGACTTTTCATAAAGGTATGTAACCAAAATTTAATATTTCAGTAATGATAAAACTGAATTTTACTTAAAAATAAATTTAAATTCACATTAAAATACACGATTTAAAAATATTTCAAAATGTAATATTAGGAATCAATTAAAAACTTTCTCAATACAATCCTTAACTAAATGTGAATAATGGAAGCTGTAAATGTACTCTTCTTATACAGTAACGCTAAACCTTATAAATGAAAGTCTATAATATGTATTTCGAAAACTCAGCACCTGTCTATCTTTTTTGAGTAAATGTTAACAATCGAGAAATTTTCTGAGAGCAATTTGTCTTCACAAAGATGAACAGTGACCTATTTTAAGCAACATCTGGTGTATTCTGAGCTGTCATCAACAAAGAACTAAGAAAAAGATTTTCTGTTTTTAACTACTACCAAAAAGTAATGCTTTACTCGAACCAAATATTTTGGAGTTACAATCTCTATTTTATTTCCGAGCGGAAGAAAAGCCTTGTTTTACCGGAACTAGTATCTTCCGCTATTAACTTCGAGATATTTTCTTTTTTTTAATCAGGGTCAATCCAATTTATTATTGGGTTAAATGACTTGCAACTCGAATAACAGAAAAATTAACAGATAAAATTACTAAACATGTTTAAATTTTTTGTTTTGATAGTAGTGAAATTAAGAAAATATTTTTATTCTCCTGTATATTTATTACATATTATATGAAATAAGTATTTATCATAAAAAATTTATAATTTTTGTTAATAATTATAAATACTTTTTGCTATTCTGTTCCGCAATAATTACAAAACTTAACATACATTCAGTCAAATTTTTGAAATACTGGATTCAGTTTTCGTAACTAGAGAAGTGAGTCATTTTGAATAATTTATAGAAGAACAAGCATTTTTTTATTGATAAACTAACAATGATTGAAACGGTTTTCAGAGAAAGATAAACAATGAAAATTATTTAACCAGGAAAACTAAAAATAGCACTAAACGGTAAACGCAAAATCGTTTTTAGCAGCAAGTAGGAAGATGTTTATAACATGATGTCTTTAAAAATGCAACATTTCTCAATACTGAATTCAAATTTTACAGTTGAATTTTATTTTAGAATAATTAATTTAATACAAATTAGAATTAAAATTTTATTTTAGAATTATTAATACAGAATCAGAACCGTAATTAACCATATCACAGTTATTGAAAACTAGTATACCCATGGTATAATGTGGAACATATTATACTATGCGCATATTGTTCTATTTTAACCTATATGAAGTTTCTTTTATTCTTATAATTCTTAAAATACCTTCTTTTTGCTTGAAGGATCTAGATTGATTTACTGATTGATTGCTAAAAGTATTTAAATTGATTGCTAGATAGTATTTGGTGAAAGAATTTTAGACTTTGTAATTTTTTAGTTTTGTTCTTTTATGATTTTGTAATTTTATGGTTTTGTTCTTTTAAGGTTTTAATTCTTGTTTCTTTCTCTTCTCGATAATTAAATCTCCTTAACAGCAAAATTGTATAATAATTAAATTTAAAACAAATTAACATAAACTAGTGATAATCTTAAGGAACTTTTAAGCAATTATGTTAAAAATTATGTAAGTGTAATTATTAACTGAATTGTTTATTATTTGAGAATTTATAAAAACGTTATTTTAAGACACGAATAGTCATATTTTATTATAATTGTAGATCTGTAAATCTTGATACTAACATAATTTTACAGTTTAAATATAATTTATTTAATATAGTCTAGATTTATATTAATATTTTTTTCAGACTGTGATTCATTTTTCCGAAAAATGCAATGAGAAATTATAATACAATTACAGTCTTTAAAAATAGAACAATAAGTCTTATCATTTCAATTAACAATGTATTGAATTTGATTTAAAAATTAAAAGGAAACTTGTTAAATTATGAAGCCGATTTCTGAATTTTCTTATCTTTAGGAATACTATAGACACTATTCACCTAAATAATGCATATTAAGGGTACTTTATGTTTAAAAAATTGACAATTTGTTAAGAAAAATATTAAATTTTTAAATGAAATTTATATGTACGTGAATTTTGTTGTCATTCTCACAAAGTCAACAAAAAGATTTATGTTTATATATCATGAAATCATTTATATTTTTTACGCATGGTAAATCGTGTTCGATTTTGAGCTGTTGAGAGTGATAAATCCTTTGAAATAGATCAATGTCAGTGATTTTTCGTCGGAACGATTAACAGCTATGGTCAAGTGATCTTTTAGGTTAATTGAGTGAATGATTAAAGAGTACATCTCGGGATTAAAAATATAAAATAAATTAAGAATGCTGTTACATGTTAAAATAATGGCACTTCTATTTTACGCTTATTTTGTTCGAAATAAGGTTTTACATTGTTTAAATATCCATCATTATATAAAAAACATTTACAAATTTAAGAAACTTCAAAATTTAATTAAACTTGTTGCTAGTATAAGGAATTCCTACTGTAAAAAGAGCATTTTAATGATAATATAAACACATTAATCTATTTAAATCTAAATACATAAGAAGATATATTATAGAGACAAATCTGAAAACACATAAAAGGAAAGAAAATTTGATATTTCCCAATAGACAGCGATGTTATCGAAACAAAATGTTTTTGAGTATTAATTCAAACTAACAAATTTTATAAATCTTTTAGAAATAAAAGAATTTTTAAATAAGAATTAAAAATAAACATTTTCTGATTTAGAAATTACGTTAAATAATAAAAAAAACATTATAACGTAAATTTCAAAAACATTACATTGACCTTCAAAAATATGAATAAAAATTTGAAATAAAACATCATCACAGCAGCAAAAATATGGTGATTCCATATAGTTTATTAAAGTTAAGAATTGATATTTATTTGTTGCTGAATACTTAGAATCCAATAGTTCTAAACCATGAAAAGTTATGAAAGAATTAGTTTGACTTGAAAAGTTATGTTACTATTTTATGTTATATCATAAACATGCATGCTCTACACCATAATATATTTTCTAATTTAAATGAGATCTTTAGTGTTTTATTTCACAAATCTTTCATAAATTTTCATGTAATTTTTCCCAGTATATTAAATGTACTAATAAGTATAAACTGTGCACAGTACTTCTTCAAAAAAGTATAAATAGAATAATTTAAATAAAATAGAACTGATGATATCAATAAATAAACGCTTGAGAATATTTTGAGGGTATAAATAAAATGAGGTACATTTGAATACGTATATTTAAATATGAAATTTATCTGTTATATGGTATTTTGAATATTTTGAGGGTATAAATAAAATGAATACATATATTTAAATATGAAACTTATCTGTTATATGATATTAGAGTTAAGAAATTGGGCGAAGAATAAGAGGGAATATTTGAGAGAAATATTAAATCTGACTGAAAAATAGCATTTTATGAGTTGATTGTGGCTATAATATCTGCAAATATGAAATTTAAAATAAGCAACTCAAAAATTCAAAATATCAAAATAAGCAACTCTGAAACATTAAGCAATTCATTACGTTATCGAGCTAAATTTAATATATCTTTATCTAGTACTTTCGGTATGATAAAAGAGATTGATTTGTGTGCTACACTACTTTATTATACAATCATTCTTATTCGAATACCATGGCTAAATTAGTTTAAATGGAAATGTAAAATTTTAAAACACGTATGTTATATGAACATGTATATTTAAGAAAATAAGTATCGTTATAATAAAATATTAGCTAGAACTCCTTATAAATAATAAAGTTGATCAAAAATATTTTTAATTCCAATAGACACCAAAGTTTCTCGAAAAAATCAGAGCGGCTTGATTGAACATTGATTATAAAGTATGTTGAACTGAAAAATGATGGATTGAAAACGCCTTCAGCCTTCACTTATCTCAACATTCTTAAATAACAGGACGTTAACAGCCAATCAGCTTCCAGATTAAATGTGCGATGAGTTATTAAACAAGTCTTTGATATGTAGATTTTACGTCCTTATATGTGTCCCATATGATTATATATTTATTAATAAATATGTATTTGGGTATTTGAGGAAATAAGTAATACTCATTTTGAATTACACTGATATTTAACAAGCTATCTTTATGTCAAGGTCTATACAATTGAAACATCATTGTTTTTTCTGTTGCGAAAGAGTATTTGAAAAATAATTTTTCTCATTCTCTTAAACTGCACCAAATTTTTCTAATAAAAATGTAAATAAATTAATTATTTAATTAATTAAATTAACATAATAAATTTTTATTTAATTAATTAAATAAATATTTTCTCTCTAATGAACTCTGGCACCCAAGTAACTAGACGTTAATTTGATTCAAAGCAAAGCAATGAAAAAACAGCAAATAATAGGGGAACACTTTCCAAGAATATATTTTAAGACTTGAGGTTTAAAAAGAACTAAAGATAATTGAAGAATAGTGTGAAATGAAGAAGCAAAAAATATTTTTGGAAAAGCAACCCAAGAAAGTATTTTACGATTTGAGGCGTAAAAAAAGTACTAAAGATAATTGGAGAATCATGTAAAATGAAGGAGAAAAAATATTTTTAAGAAAGCAACAACTACTGAAACATCAACTTCCGCTGTCTATACTATAAATCTTACTGCGTCCTTGCTTTCGTAAGAACAGAGAAATTATTAGATTAGTAATAGCGAACAGTTAATTCTCATTTACCATGCATATCGATAATCGTGGTTTCTGAAGTAGTAGCCGTTGACCTAGAGTGTGCAAACTACTTGGGAGCTCAACAAACTGAAAGGCGCTGTTGGGCAAATTAATTTCCCCGAGTGCTTTATTAATAAATAACACGTAAAGTGCACGCAAAAGGGCGTATGTTTTCTCTGAAGTTCGTCGGGGGTTATTCCAAAACACAAGTACAGAAATATCCAATGTGTTAAGGTTCACATTTAGTTCCAACTTCTCGATAGAAAGAGTTGTACGTTGTTTTCTTGGGAATAACTATACGGTGAGATAAATTTTTTTCTATGTTTAAACTTTAAATAATAATATCATTATATCTACGAAAATATCACATATAATTAATACATATTATTTTATTATCTTAGTTATCGATTAATTTTAATTTGTTATAATGTATCTAAAAATCATGAAAAATTATTATTTTATTCCACTTATATTTTCTAAACTTTTCTATTCGTATATATAGAAAATTACAAAAGATGTAAATAAGACTATTCATTTCCATCTTCAACATTTATTTCATTTATAGATATTTAAGATCAAACGTGTAGGCTAATAAAAGGACTGCCAAAATTTTTGATAATAGAATTGAGATGCTTACATTGATTTTTAGTTTCTGATTATTTATTTGTTTTAAATAATTTAAAATTGAAATTTAACCTTTTGAAAATAGTAGGGTAATAGCTGCTGCACGTTAATCAAATTTTAAATTTTCTATAAATGATTTGATATTGACAATAAATACTTTGATGTTTTGAAGCATTTTATTCACAACGCATATAATAATATAAAATCTGATTTACACGCATAGAACAAAATAAAAGATATGGGAGAAAGTATTTTAAATATTGTTAAATCGTATTAACAAAAAAAGATGAAATAGAAAAGCTATTATTTAATTCTAACTAAAGTTTCTACTGTCCAGTGATGAATCTTATGAATTTTACTCTTCATGAAAATGCCACAAACATAAAAAAAAGATAAAAAATGTTTTCAATTATTGTTAAGTAATTGTTAGGTAAATTTTATTTTACGTAACAATACATTTTCAAGAACCAATAATGTTTCTTGAAAATTTTTGTTTGGTAAATTTTATTTCCTGAATAAAGAAGTAATTTTAAGTTTTTAATATTTTCTTAGTTTCCTTTTGTAAACTAAGAAATATTTGGTTGAATAATAAGAAGTTTTGATGATTTTACAGGTCGTGACAATAAAAAACTTATTTATTATAAAGTTTATCAATTTTTGCATCATTTGCATCATTACTTTAATCATTCTTAATTAAAACTGAAATGTTTATGTCTTCTACATATCATTACATATTATCGGTGAGTTCAATTACGTATTTGAGTTTCAACAACAAAAATTTAGTTTAACTTTTAAGAACTATTTCGTCTTCAGGACGTTAAAAACATACCAAAATACGTACTCCTCAAAATACACTGATAACTCTAGGAAAATAATACTTATGATTATTTAGAATTGTTCGTCTGTAAATTTTCGCTTCAGTGCTTTCATATTTTCCTTTAAAATTTCAATTTAATTATTAATTCAAAATGTTGAATGTGCATAATACGAACTGCATAAATAAATTGATTCTTAAGCATTTTATGTTTTTAAAATCTTTACACTTAGAAGATATTTTTTACGTAAAATAATTTGTGTATTATAACTTTTTATTTTTTTAAGTTCATACATAAATTTAGCTTAAAATGTATAAGGCTGTAACCATATCCAAACAAAGCTTAAGAATATTTTGGTACATTTTATCAAATATATGCAACTTCTTACAGGACATTAGTATAGTCTCTAACTCCTTTTACATGAATCAAATAACATATGACTATAACTTAGTATTCATAAATTTTTATTTCTAAAATTATAATAACCTGATTATAATTTTAGAATGATTATCTGACCATAGTTCTAGAAGAAAAGTCTAAATCCATCTTATTTGATCTGAGGGTCAATTCCCAGGTATATAGTATAAAAGTACAAGTAGCTAGTCTCAGTTTATTAGGAATCACATATTAATTATGAATCTTACATTATTTCAGTTTTATTTCAATTAAGATTTATAAATATAACGTATATTTTGTGGTTAAATATTTGTACAAAATTCTCTGAACTTCAATGTTTAGAGGGATTTTAAATCTAAAACATTTCTGCACGTAGGAGTTTATAAAGAACTTAAAATTTGCTTTTAAAAACGATATACTCAAGTAAAAAAAATCAATTATAATATGCAAACATATTACTGGAATTGATAATTTTGAACTTACATATTTTAACATAAAGCTTGTTGTCTCAGTTTATTTTATTCTCGATATTCTAAAATAAAACCCTTTCCTTGAAACACAGATGTCTGTGTTACATTCATCATAAAAAGTCAGACGCCAACGCATACTGGAAAATATGAACGCATAACCAGCTGAGCAGTAAATCGTTTTTTTGTTTGTCTCAAGAAGGCCTAAGAAGCCGGCGTACACCGCAGTTGTAGAGCAGGGTTAATAAACTTTGACTTTACTCTGTTGACAAAATAACGGAAATTTTACCGGATAGCAAAACACATAAAAGTTATTTCCTTTCTTGTAAGACAAAATGGTACGACAGTGAAAAACGAAAAACTTGATTTAATAGAATATATGGTAGAAACAATTTTTTTTTATGATAATTAAATACTTTTGTAAGTGGTGTGTTTTTGTCTCTCTATTTAATACTCTTGTTAATATAAAAATCCTATTTAAATATTTTTTTTAATTAAAGAATAAGAATATGAGAAACATTGGTATTTATTACCTCATATGGATATAGTATTGCGCTTTGGTTATTTTTTAAGAAATATCTTAATAATTAATAATTAGAATAAATATTTTTTTATTTAATAAATCACAGATTTTGAAGCGAATATTTCGAGCATTCTAGGATTGTGTTTTATGTTATTGATTTTGCACTTCTGAGCTGTGAATTTACTTTTTTTAAATTAAAAATTTCTTGGATATAATATTTTAGTGACAGGTATCACTGATAAGTGTAATAAAATAATTATTTAAGTTAAAATAACTTAACTGTTAAAATAACTTAAACTGCATTAAAAAATAACTTAACTATTCAAATAACTTAAACTGCATTAAAAAATAACACAAATGTATAAATAACTATTAATAAAATTTATTAAAAATCTCTCTATCAGTTTGATGACGAGTTTCTAATTTAAAATTATATGCTATTTGAAATAATTGTTGTCTTTTTAATTTATAAAGGATAAAGCAATTTTTCAAGAAATATGAAATATATTATAAAATATTTAAGTAAGATAAATGCCGCAAATGCATTTTTATTTATTTAAGTAAATAAAGGTTACTTTTTTATTTTAGTTGGAAATAAAATCCTTTTAATGAAGATGAAAATGAATAAATGAAAACCGTACAAAAGTAAATGAGCAAGTGATTTCATAAATCATGTTATATAAAAAAATATTTATTTCACATGCTTACAATTTGGATAAAGGAAATTAAAACTGGTAAATAAATTATCTGGACATTGTTATTAAATTCAAAGTTAAATATTTTAATGAAATTTCCATTAGTAATATTTTTGTATATAATATAAATTTTCAATGACAAACTTGATCTGGATGATATACATAAATAAAAATAAAGGTAAAAAATGTATGTGAAAAATAATCTAATTCCCCCCTCAAACGTTAACACTAAATGGTTGACATTTTACACCAATCGTCTACTTTTATATCGCAGTTTGAAGTAAAATTTCCTAACCGCCTACAGATTCCCCGTAATGGTGACTTAAATAGGGATGTTGTCTCCCTACCACCCACCATAATAGCTGGAACGCCCACTAGTAGATGGTAATGACGAAATCGATTACCAGTACTTTAACAAAACATTTTAAAGTCTGGGTATCAATTTCTTATTTAAATATATTCTGTTTAAATTTTCGTCATAGAATTGATGACTTGCACATTTTTGCCAGAAAATGAATGTACATGTTATTAAATAACATCATAGGAGAATCCAAAAATATAACAAAATTACCATTGTTTAACATCTTACATCAAAGCTATTCGACATATGCAAAGTTTTTAATAAGTTATTTTTATTTTAAAATATTGTGGAATTGATACATATAATTATATAATCATTAAGATTTTTATAGATTTAGCCTTATTTGTTTACTTACAGAGTAAATATATACTAGATATATTTATTCTTATTAGTATCTAGTATAATCATTGAAATCATTATACTAGATACAGTTAGTTAAAGAAAATTGTGATTAGTATTATTTATTTTATAAGAAAATGAAGTTAGGCCAGTTTTAGGCAATTACTGCTTCAAATTTATGAAAAAGTGATGATAATTCAAGAGCTGTTTCACATTTTATGAAATTTATCGATTAATTATTGAATATAAGCCTTTAAAAATTAAATAACTGTTACTTCAAAATAGATATCAGCAGTCACAATAGCAAAAAAGCATAATTATGTTTTAGAAATTCTACCTAAGATGGAATATTGAATTAATAGAAAATAAAAAATAACGCATAAAATAATTGCGAAAGGTATTTTACACAAGAAAAATATATTTTCTAAGGCATTTTATGCAAAAATTATAAATACACAAAGTAGTTTTGCAATACTAGTTATATTATCATTTTAAAAACATTATCAGTAGCTAATTTTATTATTAGTTTTGTGAAATAATATGATTAAATTTATCAAATAATTATATTGTTATAATAATTATTGCATAATATACTAAGCTTAATTGCGAATTGCGATTTACTATTGTGGAATAATTTCGCTTCTTTAATAATAGTATATAGAGAGCAACAAATTTAATTCTTTACAACAACTTGATTAGTAAAAATCGCACGTAGCAAGCTTGCCTAGGGCGAAAATTAATCCGAAAATTGAGTTGGGTATTACAATCAAAGTAATTTTCTTTGAATTAGAATACAACAAATAAATGATGACTTCATAAATATCAGACATGAACTTTTTTCACTTGACAGGAAGCGGTGAAAACCGACACAGGCGAAAAATAATCAGCATGCAAAAAAAAGTGTCTCTGAATTTAAGATAGAATCATTAACGAGAAGTTTCTTTTTTCAAGATCTAACAATCCAACATTTAGCAGTAACCATAGCAACAAAGTTTGTGATGTTAAAATGTAACGAAATAAATTATTTGTTGCAACGTTTATTGTCTACGTGTAAAGAATACATAAAAAGAAAATAAATATTGTCTTAATTTAGATATTATTTGATTTTTTTATAATTTTATTTTGTTTAACTAATTCCTCTTGTATGATATTTTATTTGAGAGTTTTATTGAAAAATACTGTAATATAAAGGCACTAAACATGCAATATTTTTCAATTAATATTAAACTTATGATAGTCTTTAATAAAAACTTATTTGGAAAAAAATTTATATTTTAACAGAAAATTACTTATTTCTATTTATTAATTTATTTTACTATTTATTAAAATTAATATTTATTTAAGTTTCTTATCAAATGTTTTTATAATATTAGGTAAATGATAACGTCTGTTTCAATAACCTGATAATATAAAATGTATTGATTAACATAATATTATAATTAGATGAAAATTATAATGTCAGCAAATGAGTTTAAATTTTATCATAGTTACGCATAAAAAAATTAATTTATTATTATATAGACATGCCTATATATCTATCTATCTATCTATCTATCTATATATATATTACTCTAACATTACAAAGACTTGGTAATCATAACTTTCTATCAAAATCGCAAGTCATATTAATGTTTATTATTAATAATTTTTCCTTTATTTTTATTTAATAATTAGAGATAAAAATAGCTGTGCAATAAAGAGAATTTTCATTAATTATTATTTTATGCACTAAATAGCACTAATTAATATTTATTTAGATGGAAATAGTTTTAAGTTAAAATATGCAAATCAGCTGTTGAGACTAATGTTTAAATTTAATTATTTTTAATCATATTTTTTTTCTTTGAAAAAAGATTCAAATTACGAACAATGAATAATGCAGAGTAATATTTATGGCATTATAATCAAGGCCAAAAAATCAAAGACATTTTGATTTAACTCAAGCAGAATATTCCTAGCAAATAATGTTGAAAAAATTTAGCAAATGTAAAAATTTTAACTTTATTTTGTCATCATTATGATTTACAGTAAACTTAGTGAAAAATAGTTTAACAGAAATATAATCGCCGAGTTTCTGATACATTTTTCAGCAATAAGGGTTGTTACGAATTTTTGAAAATTCCACATTGCATAAATTTTACAAAAAAGAAACAAAAATCTTTAAGCTGACTACAAACATCATTTTTATACTGTAACCTTATTTGCTTTGACTGTCGTATTCAATTTGGTAAAAGAAGACTGTAACGGTTACAGGAATAAAAACAACGCGGGATAGCTCAGCAATTTTTCATTACAACATCATCAAGAAATAGAGCACAATATAAGGTCAGTTACAAAATAAAGACAGAACACAACAATTAGTATTTAGTGTGTGAATATAACATTTCAGTACTTCACTTCGACTCTTTATTTTTTGTTCTTATTGCCTTTTTATGGAAACTAAATTCGCATTGTTACTGGAGAATCAATAATATAGCTGTTACAATGTAAATATTTTGTTTCTTAAGTATCTAAATGGAATAGGAAAAATAGATAAAAGTTTAATAGCACCAGGTTACTCAAGCTTGGTCAGTTTCATAAACGTCAATAAAATGTGAAAAATTATGGTTTTTTTAAATATTTTTATATACATAAGTCGTCATTTTAAATGTATAAATATTCTAAAATATATGAAGTGGATTTAATAATTCAAAATTCATTATATAAACCAAAATGAACAGTATGAAAAACACTTGAATGAGTTTGTTATTTTTTTTAACATATTTTACCTTATATTCAACTAAAATCAGTGAGGATATTATTACTCTAATAACCTAAAACAATGTTACGGTTAAAAAGTGAATGTAAAATACGTGCTTTTATTACAAAATAAGTTGTTAAAACGGAAATCAGAGTAGAACTTTGTATCAAAACGTGATTAAAATTATTAAATAAGTAAAATATGTGCAAAAAATAAGCTTGTAAAATGAAGTTACATTTCTTAAAATAAGCCATCCGTAACATGTTACGTTTATTAAAAAGGATCGTATTTATTAATATTTAGTATTGAGAATAATTTTATGAATTCATAAAATTTATTTTGATCTAGATATTTTGACAAATATGCATTATTTGAAATACAATTACTGTAAATGTTCCTTTAAAAGCAGTTTTATTTAAGGGTTTTATATTTTAAAATATTTCTATTTTTATCAATGGAAATTTTGAAACTTTGGTTATTTCTTAGTTTATATGCAGACAATTAAGAGTATATAAATAGTTCATTGTCTTATAAACTTCTAATTTTACTTACTTAAATGAGTTACTTACAAGGAAAAATATAGCAAAAAGTTTTCAGTAATTAAATATAATTATTTAAGCGTTTTTGCTATGTTTTTTAAGATGACAAATTATTATTCAGAAATTCACGAAAAATCCTTGACATCATTATAAGATTCTACATTTTTATATGAAATTATTGCTAAATTTACACGCTATTTATCACTCATATGAAAAATTTCTTTATTTTTGATTTATCGTTCCAATTTTAGGTGTATATTAATGCCTCTGAAGAAGTTCCTACAAAATTCTCATCCCTAAAAAGCTCTCAATAATTCTCAAGCAGATTTTTTGGGGTGAGAATTTTTAGAAAACTGAAAAGAATCCTTATTTTAAACACACAAATTACTTAAAATTAAACAGACATAGAAGAATTTCTATGTATTAAAAGAAAATAATGAACGATTTCATCAATGAACTCCAGATTTCTGTGATTTTGCTATCAGTCATAATTAAAATTTGTTATAATAGCATTGGGTAAACAAAAATGTTTTGTTTTGTAATATCTTTAATAATTTAACTATGAAATATTTTGCTGATTTTTATGCATGTTTAAATAATTTACATAATATTTATATGTTTTTTCTACTATTAATCTATAAAATAATATTTTTATTTACTTATAAACTAAATATTTATCAAAACTACCCTTTTTTTTAACTTGAATTTATATTTTTTTCTCAAATAATGTACGTACGACACATGTAATGTCATTCGGATGTTAAACAAATAAATCATGGAAAAAATGCAGAATTAATTTACATTAAGAAAAAATTTAGTTAAAATATAATATGGTATTAAAATTATAATATATAAAGAATCTCCAAATTTATTTTAGCAAATAGGAAACAAATAATTAAATATTTATTATTGTGCTTTTCTTTTAGAGTAATGAGAATGTACTGTAAGATAATTGAATGAACTCAGATGATGTGATTAAAAAATGACAACAAGAATAAATTACTGATAAAATGTACTGTCTAGACAAGAACACAGCTAAGAATTAACATCACAGAAATTCAAAGAAAATAAACTAAAATTTCGAAATAAGAATGACGCTGGAGTTAATAGAGGTTAAGAATTTATTATTAATTTTAAAAGTATACTAAACATTCTCCAACTTTCTTACTTTTAAAAAGTAATTTGATATTTTTCTATGATTATTGCTAAAATATAGATAAACGGAGAAAAATTAAAAGGAAAATATCCAAGCATCCAGAAATGGATAATTTTAGGATTTCAACAAACACGTTCAATATTGATTCATTCTAGAACAGTTTCATGCTTTTTTAAAACTAATTAATTGTATTGTTTCCTTTTTTGATCTACCTGAGGAAATTAACATAGTGTTAAAGCTAAGACACACACTAAGATTTTGTTAACATATTGCCAAATGAAGGCAAGCAAATGGGAAAATTTACTTTTTCTTTAGCAATTGATAGACACAATTTCCTTTTAATTTAATTTTATTTATTATTCTGGTATGAAAAAAATCACAGAAAATTTGATCATTTTTAATATGAATTTAGCATGCTTCTTTGAGAGCTTTAATTATTTTAATTTTGTTTTAACATCAAGTTTGCAGATAATAACGTACCAAATGTTTGCTTAAAAAACTCTTTTGAAACTTTATAAGAAAGTTGAAAACTGATAAAAAATTTACTCATGGTATATTTTATTTGTAAAATTATTTTTGTGATTTTATTTTGGCAAGTTTTGAAATTTGCTACACTTCTTTAATTTTCTGATAAATTTAAATCGTTGTTATTCCATTATCAACCATACATGAATGCTATTTATACATTCTGTATATGGTATTTTAAAGATCTATTTTTTTGATTTTAGGTTTCCTTTTTTTGAAGTATAAATGGATAATAACAGTGGTGTTGCTGAAACGGGCACTTTGCCTCTGAGAATAGAATTCGAACTTTCTGGCAATTCCACCGAAAACTTGTCAGAGTTCGAGCTAACTGGTAATGAAACGGATGCATTTGAAGATGACAAATACCTATTCTATGGCTATCCATTCGTCGTACCAATGGCCATACTCATGGCTATCATCATCGTTTTGGCCATAGGTGGTAATGTTATGGTAATTCTGACTATTGTTAGGCACAGAGGTATGCGTACCAGAACGAATATGTTCATCATTAATCTGGCCGTGGCTGATATACTCGTAGCCATCTTGGACATGCCCGTATCTTTGACCACTATCATTGAAGGCCGATGGGTGTTTGGTGACGCTCTCTGCAAACTGAATGGCTTTACCATGGCTTTGTTCCTCATATGCTCCATACATACTCTCATGTATATATCAGTGCACAAATATATATCGATAACCAGACCATTTTCAAGGTAAGATATTGGTATTTAATATCATATATGATTGTAAATTTACAAAATTGCTTTAAATGAATATTTATTCCTCTAAGCAACAATGAAAGAATTTAATTTTATTTATTAAAATTAATTAATATTTCAAAACATGACAAAAATATGTGAATATTCCAATCGGTATGATAGATGGAAAAGCCCGAAATGATGACATATAAGTTTAAAATATTTTTGCTTTGCAAAAAGTATTTTAGGAAAAGAGCATTTCAAAAAGAGGCAAAATTATTGCGCCATTGCCATCTGATGTTAAAATGAACGCAGTTTAACATCTGTGTCTGCCCGTGAGTAATTCACTGTTATTATTGTCTGCATATGTTCTTTAATATCATCCAACTCACATGATGTAAACACCTGTGCTTGGGCAATTTCTATCTTTCGCACCTGCATTGCCATGGGATTTTAGATCATATTTATTATATATTCGTTAATGATAGTGGTATAAATGATGTTTAGTTTGGATAGAGGAATATAATATTTTAGATTTAGTTCGAAGTGATGTATCAGATTTTATTATGCTTACGTTTATCTATTTTACATTGCATTTTGAAACAAAAAATGAATTTAACATTGAAATGTAGGATGAAATTTTTGTTAACGCGTTATATGTCAAATGAAACAATAAATATAAAATCATGTGAAAAAAGATGCATGAAAAAATTGAATTTTCCTTTTTTCGAAGATAAAATTTTAAAATATTCAATTTTTGTTTACAAATAAAAAAGAACTAACGCAAAATTCTGAGGTAATTAATAAAAAGAAAAAGAAAATGTATCGTGACTGTTATACATGTTCTAAGGTAAAATAACTTAGTGGCAAATTAAAAATTTAAAACATAATAGTGGAAAATTTTGAATCACATACATTTTCATATTATTATCCATATTAAACGCTTTATTTTTCCTTTAATATGCAGTATCCTGTTTTTGTAAATGTAAAGTATTTTTTGTTGGCTTCACAAAAAATTATGTAGGTGTGTAATAACATAAGTACCAAGAAGTTATTATTTTTATAATTCACATAAACATAAAGTAAATTTTAAATTACAAATTAAATTTGATTACTTCATCACAAACATATTTTTATGAAGTAATTGTAACATTGATATAATGTGTTTGTAATTATGTTGTAGTGTGTAAGTTGAAATAATGTAATTTTTACATTAATTTGAACTTAGAACAATACAACTCAAAGATGAAATATCCTATGATATTTAAAGTCAGTTCAGTGTTGGGAAATGAAATATACATATGATTAATATAATGTTCAATTTCACTTTACTTTATGAAATTAAGAAGAAATGAAAAGAAAATAATTGATTTTAATGATACTTTTTTTCGTTCTTTTTGTAACAATTTTCATATAGAAGTTGAGTATAACATAAAATTGTTATTTCAATATATTGAAAAATTGCTTCGGATCGATGAGAAACAATGCAAGTGATTTTAAAGATATTATAGTCGTTTCATTGAGAAATACTTCAAATCTTTCTAAGGATTGAGCAAAAATAAAAGTAAGGTGTTCAACTTTAAATATTGTTTTGATGAGGCAGTACATTGCGCCATATAAAAAATAAGTCAAGTCAAAAATACTGATTATAAGAAAAGACTAAAAGTTAAAGGTAATATATATTTGTAGTTAATAGGCAACTGTTTTCCAACAAACTGTCAATGAAATGTTTACGAAAATTGAATTTATGTTTGAGATTCGTTATGAATGGATCATTGGATTTATTGCTATTACATACTGCTTCATCTATAAGGGCATGGGTGTTTTATTTTAGTTTCAACCGTTTCCAATAGGGATTAAATCAAAGTATAATCCAGTGACATTGCCAATGCATTTTATTAACGTTCTTCTCAAGGTATTTCTTTCAGTAACCATTCTCAATAAAGCAATTATCAACTGCACTTAGCAAGAATTCCCCAGAAATAGTTGAGATATTTCTGTGACAAAAAACATCTATCAAATTTAGTCTTTATCAAACATTTTAAAGAAATTTGAGGATGGAGTAATAAATTCTTCTTATCTTAGATATTTGACTGATCAGAAGATCATGTTTTTGTGATCATAACTAACATAGGATTTTTAAAGGCACTTAATATATTTTTATAACAATCATCACATTGATATTCCAAGCAGACGCTGCATTATTTATAGTTATAGCTTCAATATTTCGTTACATTTTTTTCAGAAATAATTTGAATTATGTTGATATTTTAAAGATCATGTAACAATCTTTCAGAAATAATTTAAATTTTAAATTTAAATTAAAAAATATATCATAATCTTTCAGTATTGGTGTTTAATTAGTGAACAAACCATCTATTCTCTTGAATTGAAATAATTATCTCATATTTGTATTTAGCCTATCGCCAAACTTTAATTTACTCATAATTTCTGCGAAACTGATGTTTTAATATTAAACAACCTAATTTATGAAACTTTTTGCTATGCTTCAAAAACTTAATAATGTGAATAATATTATTTTTAATATTAAATTAGTTTATACATAGCTATAAAATAGTATCTCATTTAATCGAACTATTAAAAATCATAATTGTCTTAAGTTCTGTAATTTGCATATTTTTGTTAATCTTAGTTTATATATTGTAAATCCTATATTAGTAACAAAGTTAGTTTAAAGTATTGTATATTAGTAACAAACATTTTAGTCAATTTC
>JAPDSC010110102.1:14173-24862 GCA_026290005.1 Latrodectus geometricus | reverse complement strand
TTCAGCTTGTGTCCAGCCTTATTTACCATTTCCAATCATTTAGGACTATCACAAAATGTTGCTGTATCCTTCAAATATCTGTTAATCAAGTTTATATAGTTTTGTCATGCTTTAATATGCAGTTATCATGAAAAAATAAAATAATCATGTTAGCAAAATATGTAATGAAAAAGAGTTCAGAACATATTTCCTTTTGTCAAATTGAGAATAATTAATCCATACTTAAATAAATAAAATTTATCTAATAAAAACTATTTACACGTAGATGAAAAGAATTTCAACAAGGCGTAAGAAATCTTTTGACTTCTTCAACTTTAGTTAGTTCATGTTTAGATCTAGGTTTTTATATATTTTTGTTAGAAATGCACTTTCACACTGCATACTGAGTTATATATTTTGATCTTTTAACTGAATCGATCAAATTAATGCAATATATAAATATTATACTTATCAATTTTAAAATAAATCTGTTTCTTCATTAGAAATTAGTTTGCGATGACATGATATTACCCTTCGCAATTAATTGCTGATGTTTTTATTCGCAATATGTTACCTAATATTTAATTATTTTGAAAAAATCACAGAAATGTATAATATTTTAATAAAACAGCCAAGAGAATTAAGTGTGCTAAACATCTCCATTTGTAAAAAGAAATTGAATGGTATACAAACCATTGCATTATTTTTTATTGCTAAAGCACTTGATTATGCATTATTGGCTCTCACACATGAAAGATGCATTAAATTAAGTAATAAAATTAAGTAGAAAATTGAAATATAAAAATGTAAAACAATATATAATAACAGTTACACCAAAACTAAAATATGTTATATTGTATGATAGCATTCAACTTAAATTCAGATTTTCAATGAACTTAAGGAAACAATTTTCAATTCTATCAATTCTCTAGCCTACCAAAATTAACTGTGTAGGTTTTCTTTCTGTGACTAAGAACTTTTCAGCGAATGATATCTGTCCACTTAAAAATCTCCAAACTGCACAAGATGCTCTTATATACAGCAATGGGATGCAAATATCTAATAAGACAATCATGACTAGCCTCCAAAAAAAAAAACGTCATTACTGCTATGGAAGGATCTAGGAGAATCAGTAATATTATAAATAGAATTTCTCCATTTCTTGTTCCTAATATTTTTCACCGATTTAATGAAATTTTTTTTCAAAAAAATCTAACTATTCTTTTTCTTAATGTAAATATACTATCTTACTGAAAAATTTAAGATCACACTTTGTTTAGTTTAGAACCTCATTCATTTTCAATTTTACTTAGGTGAGCTAAAAACCCCTGTTATTCAACGATTATCTCCTTTTGAGTTTAAAAGATATACATTTTTTGAAGATTAAATAATATTTTATTCTAACATCATATATAGCAACCGCTTCAGAGGCTGAAATTCAGTCTGAAAAAATAACATTGTTTCTGTGTTGTTCTTAAAATAATTTGTTCATTTATAATTTTAGTTTCCTAATTCCGTATTACAATGTGTCCAAAAGAGACTAGGAGAAGTATATAATGTAAACCTCTGAATATACATTTGAATATACATCGCTTCAAACTTTGTTGAGCATTTTAGATCAATCAATATACATGAGTATAAAGTTATTTTTTAGATGCATAGATTAAATTGGCTGCAAGGAGCAGCTTTTAATTCATCATTAGTTAGTGATGACTTAATTACAGTATATATCAAATGATTTCAATTTTTACGGATCTCCCAGTAGGAAAAATCTAAGTTTTCAAATTTTTAAGTCTAAATTAGGATATCTGGTCGATGTCAATCTGACTAATTTCTCGTATAGTATTGACGATCTTTCTTGAATAATTTCCTCCAAAAATCCATTGGTTGTAAAGACAAGCACAGCTTGAACAAGTATAGCTTTCACAACTCAACTGAGATAAGTTTTGAAATGACAGTGTTGCCTACAATCAGGGCTTCCCAACTATAGAAAACTATAATGACTTGGCATACCAATGAAAGTTTTATTTAAAATAATATTACTGACTTTTGTATTATTAATTACATATTTTCGCTTTGTAGCGCTTAATAAGTAATAATGTTTGCAAAATTGGAACTATTGCATAATAAAATAAAGAAATAAATTACAGTGTAATTAACTTTTACAAACAGTCACATTAAAAATTAATAAAAAATTAACAGAATAATCACAATAGATAACCAATTAATGGAACTTGCTCCTCAGAAGGAGAATATTATCAGCACTCGTCAATACATAGAATTGATTAATTCTTTAAAGAATTATAATTCATATGATAATTTCTAATGCGATGTACTTATTCATTATCATCATTAACAAAATTGTGTTATCTTTCTATTTAGTTGTGAAACTAAGAAACAAAATATTTTTAATATTCAGCAGAAAAAAACACAATAAAACACAAAACTTAAATTTCACTTTGTAATAATTACAAATTTTATTCTAATTATTAATATCTTAAATGTTTAAAATAAGACAACTCTTTCAAATGTTGCAAATTTGATTTTTATGAAGTTGTGTATTTTTATTATATACTACCTTAGAAAAGTACAAAAGTATTATTACTTAACGATTAAAATAGGGAGTTACACTTCTTGCCTTTGGCAATGCCGCTCCTGATATTTTTTCTTCTGTTGCTGGATTCCAAAAAGCTTCTGCTGAACTTGCCATTTCTAGCCTTGTAGGTATGTATTTTATATACACTTGAATAAAAAAGTAGAGAAAACTTTAGTAAAGGTAAAAATTTATTGAATGATTACTTATCCTTCACATTTAAACTAATGATAATAGATGCATTGAAAGCATAAAATGTTTTGTCACCAGTCAAAGATTTTAAGCATAGATATAATTAAAATTTTTTGTTTTAAGTATCTAACAAAGTGAATTATGATTACAGCTGCTCATAAATAATTTTAAGATTAAAAGTATCAATATTTCAAATATTTTTAAGGTAAAGAAATGTTTATTAAAATTTTGTCATTATATAATCAAGAAAATAGTTTTGAAATTATATTTCATCAATCATTCAAATTAAACTTGCATCAAAATTGAAACACTGAGCAACAAAAAATATATTATTCAAAAAGTAGATTTTATATAGTTTAGTACTCGATTGTGTAAATACACATCAGTCTAATTATATTCTCATTTCACTTCTAATCAAATTTATTGATATTGTGTATTTTTCTATGGATATGTTTTTAAAAAACGGGTTTCAACAATCGTTTCATAAAAAAAATTACTTATTTTGCAAACTTGGACATAAATCAAGTGAAGAAGAATGTACATTTTACACTTTATGGTGAATATAAAGAAATCATAAATGAACACTTAAGGATTGTTCTTAGGGTTATTGTCTTGATAAAATAGAAACATTCTGCATTCAAAATTTTCCCACAAATTTTATTAGATTGCACTATGGTAACCTAATCTTCATATTCTTTTCAAAAAAACACATAATGTATAATAATATTATGTACCTAAAATATATACAAAGTATTTCTTCTCCATTATACTTTATTGCGAAGATAAAATTTTCGATATTAATTCGTTTCTTTTATTTCTTTGCACAATATGTTTTCCATTGTAACCATTTGCATCATTTTTATATTTGGCAGTAAAATAAGACTCTTTTTCGAAAAGAAAAATCATCATTTATTAATGATTTTGTAAACTATGATGCATTAGTTTTGATGAAAAATTTTCATTTTTTTAATTTTACTTAAACAAATTCTTTATAAAAACTCTTCCTAAGGTTCTTTCATTTGAAATTTTTCTGAGTTATTTTTGATTTTCAAGAAATTAATTCCCCAACACTAATTATTAGAAATGATGTAACTTATTAAGCTGATTTTTCATTTTCTCTACGAAGTTAGGAAATTAAAATTTTAGTATTAGTTTAAATTACGGATGTTGATAATTTCAAATTTCAATAAAGTTACAATCTTTTATATCTATTCACAAATTCAATAAAGTTACAATCTCTTACATTTATTCTTAAATTCAAAATTGTTTATGATATATATCTTTTTTATAAATGCAAACTTTCTTGGTTTTAATATCTGACCATGTTGTCAATAATCAACCAAACAGAAAAAAAATATCCTTTTCAATTTCCAGGATATGGATAACTTGTAATTTAGTCTCCGAAACTTGCTAAAACATACTTATCTGGTACCTCTCTGTCTTTTGAAAAGCGTCCCAATTATTGTGCGAGATTATTTTAAATCTACATTTCAAACTACAAATTTGCCTTGTTTATATAAAAAAAAATAAACCTAGAGAAAAATTATTCCTTAGTAAAATAACCAATCATATATATAAATATATTGTAATTCTTTATTAAATTTATTTTTAATAAATATCCAAAAAAATTTGAGTCACCATTACATTTACCATTATAGTATTAACAATTAACTCTAAATGTTTATTTTATTTCATCATATACTTTTCTGTAGATAGTTTTAAGACTACGAAAAAGGCAATTATATCTAGTACTTTTCCTAAAGAACAAATTTATTGTTAAGAAATCATAAATATTGATCTCTCATTAGAGAATTCTAATCTCAATTAATGAGTACTACGGAACTGTTTATCCTACTTTATTCATAAGATACTTTTATTCTCATCTGCAGGAGCGGGAATATTCGTGACATGCGTCGTAGCTGGTTCCGTATTTTTGACACAGTCTTTCAGTCTCATGATTCGTCCATTTCTGAGAGATATAGGATTTTACATAGTAGCTATAAGTTGGACATTCGCACTGTTCTTCACGGGGAGATCATACATTTACCATGGAATCGGTAAGGTAGAATAAATTATTTCTATTCTTTTGTGGCATTTGTAAGAAAAACAATTTACATTAATATACAAAATGGTACAGTTTTAAGAGAAAATGGAATATATTTTGTAAATGATTTGATTGATTTAAAATGATTTAAATAATTTATTGAATGATTTAAAATTATTTATGGTGAAGATTCAATCATATTGTATATCAATCATATTGGTGTAGGTCATATCATATCATATAGGTAGCATTGTGTAACATGATGGGTAACACAGAATCTTTTAGCTGAATGAGATAATGTTTACAAAAATGACCGCATCAATGCTTTAAGGAACATGATAAATTTTATGTAACATCCTGTAACCTCAAATCATGTTAAACAACTTGAATTTTCTTTAGAACTTTGAATCCCCAACTGTGAATTTGTCTCTCTTTCTTTATAAAATAAGATAAATGTGATATTCATTTCAATATTTGATATAAATTTTACAAGTAAACCTGAATTCTCCTGTTACAACTATTTTATATGTTAGCGGTTAAATGGGTGTTCGTAATATTTCGTCTGTTAAAACAATATCAGCATGTGACCAAAGGTGGTCACATTTTTTATACAAGCGAAATTCTCAATAAAATGATCGTTTAAAATAATTTGTTAAAGAATGTTTGGAATTAACTGAGTACAATAGCTACTTTCAAAGTCATAAACCATAGATGTAAATTTCCATTCGTAAAGGTACTTTGACTCACTTATTATAAATTGGTATAATAAATAAGTTTTTATATATTTAATTATTATAATATTTATTTATTATACTTCGAAATATATTCCGAATTAATCTTTGATTAAAAGTTATTATGTGTTTAAGCATATAATAAAAATCAATCTAAATGTTTATTATATTAATTGCGAACCTTAATTTAAAAATATGGCAAATTTAATTATCATTAGTTAATAATTGTTACAAAGAATTCTTGGTATTTCTTTTAGGATTTGTAGCTCTTTATCTTATTTACATTATTGTTGTCCTGGGAAGTCGCTATATTTACGTCACAATACAGAAACAAAAAGAAAACAGTTTAAAAGAAGATGAAAAGAAAAAAGAAGGGAATGAAAAAAGTAAAGATCCCCCAAAAGAAAATATTCCAAACAGTAAGTAGCCCACGAAATAAATAGAATCTCAGAATTAATAACTGTATAAATAATTTTAATTTACACTACTGTTTTAAAAATTTTAATTAGTTAAAATGTTAATTTTTCTTTGATTAAATTTATTTTGGATTCTGCAAATATTCAAAGCATTTCAATGTAAAATAATAAATATAATAATGTTATAAAATTTTATTTAATGAATATGTAAAATTTAATCATTTAGCCAATTGAGGAAATAAAAATAATTTAATGGTATATTCTTGTGAAATAATGCTGCTTTATTTTCATTTTCACTGAAATTAAATTCTATCATTATAATACAGCGTCCATAAAATGATATGAATTTCAATGATTAATAGTTTATAAAGTAATTAATTTAAATAGGTAGCATTGGTTTTCAGTTAGCAAAAAATATTAGATTGGGGAAAAAGAAATCCATTATTTTCACGTGAACTTTTTGTAACTTCTTTCAGATTCGCTTTGTAAAAAGGTTTAAAACAGTTTTCATGTAGATTTTTAGGTCTTGTGCGAAGCTACGACTGCTGACATGCTGTCATGTTTGATAATTTTTGATATTTTATAGACATTCTCGACGATTATGTATCCATGCGAGGTGCATCTTTAGCATCCAAATACCCAAACGGAATCGACGAAACTAAAATTGTGCGTAACTGTTGTTACAGTCATATATAGAATGATAAACACCTTTCACAATTTTAGCCACCTGGTTAGCATTTTCGCCATTATAAAAGGAAAACTAAAATGTATCGAATTTTCTGTTTGTTGTCTTCTATTTTTAAAACTTGGTACTCATAACTGAATTAATCAAACAATAAACCGCAAGAGAATATTTCAGTGTCAAATTTCACCTTTCCAATGAGCATAAATTTGAAATTGTTTGATAAATACCTCACGAGAAATCGATCACTACAGACGTCTGCCGAAAAAATAATGGATAACTTTTTCCCCAACCTAATATATATATATATATTTATGGCTCTTGTCAATGAACTTGCATATATTAAAAGTTCAAGTATTACCAATGCTTGGAAACAGCCCAGACATGAATCCCAATGCAGCTTCATGGGCGATTGTCAAGAAAGAACTTGAAAAACAGAAAATAACTACAAAACAAGCTTTAATTTAAGCGCTCATCAAAATATGGCATCATAATATAGAAATAAAAGGAACATGTAAAATTCTACTAAAGAGTATGCAAAAAAAATGCCATATAATATTCATTAAGAACAAAAGAATATTTACAAAATAAGATTTAATTTATAAAATTATATTATTTTCTATGAATAAAATTGTTAAACGAAAAAAATGTCATGTGATTCAAATAATGTGAATGCAAGTGTTATCAATTTTTAAAAGATATTTTCTTTTTACACAAGTATACGCATTTAGGGCATATTTTATGTATTCAATGTAAATATAAATGTTAAACATACAATCTAATTTTTATCTTAATTTTTCAATAAAATTTCAGATTAGTTAAATGTTTTTAAACTTTTTGTAAATGCATTCTAAAACTATTACTATAATAATTAATTTAATGACAGTTCAAGTACAAAATTAATAATTCGATAATTTCTATGTTAGTATACAAATTCCAAACAAATATTTTTAAATAGACACTAAATACCCTTCCTAAAACGAAAATTCACAAAAAGCTCTCGTTATTAGATAATCAAATTTTGTTTTAAGTTTACAAAATTGGAATGCAATGATAATCTCTTTTGTATATATAATTGCGTATGTATATAAATGCCAGTTTTTTTAATACTTTACTAAATAAGAATGATTTTACAGAAATACCAATTCCTGACATAATCATCAATGGAGTTACATATGATAATGATCCTGAAGCAACAGCTGTCGTTTTAAAAGGTAAATTCACTAGAAAAATTGCAATTTGTAGAACAATGTACAGTGATATATTTTATCTATCGATAAATACACTGCATTCTTCAAAAACTATAAATTTTACTACAGCTCAAAGATTTATTAAAAAAAAATTAATTAATGAGGAATTTTGAAAATACTTTCAAAAATATAAATTGGATTATTTCAACAGAAATAATATCAAAATTTTCTCAAATTAAATTTTAAAAATAGATAAACCATTAGATTTTATCCATATTTTTAAAAGTAACTTGGTTTAAGGGATATATTTATTGAACATTTTACCCTTAAAATGAGGCAAATTTGCAGCTTTTCTAACACAATCACTTTCAATTTCTTTGAATTTCACGGAATCGCAGAATGTAAAAATAAACAATAGAAACAACGTTTTATTTATGATCACGCAAAAGTATGTGTAGTGATTCATGGACCTATATATCGTATTACTTCATACCATTCACATTACTTTTATTATGTTTTCCAGGTGGGCAAATTTTAAAATTTATCTTTGCTTTCGCAACTATGTTCACTCAAGGAAGTTCACGAAATTCTCGACATTTCTGTCAGGGTTGCCTTCATATTCAAATATCTTAAATAAGTCACAAAAATTGTTATATTTATGCGACTCATTTAAACCATTCGTAAATGAAGTTTAAATGTTTTTTAAATATTTCTGACAGCTTTCTTTAAGCAAATTTATTACATATGCAAAAACTTTTTAATGTTAAATTCTATCTCACCAAAAGCTGATGAACCTGAATTGTTGTTCAAATGTGTTTGGATTCACTATAATATTATTCTGCTTAAAACAAGAATTAATTTATCATTTATGCCAACTAGAATTTCCTGAGATCGGGACAATACTTTAATATAAAGCACATGAATATGTGCTTATAAAGGTTGATTTTTCAACCGTGACGCAATACAGTAATGACAATAAAAACTTTGTCAAAATTTATTTTACGAAATGAAATTCGACAAAGTTTTTATTACTGAAATAAATTATGTTTCAAACATATTCAGAGCAAATAATACTTGTCTTATCACTTATATATTTGCGAGCAGAGATAATAGAAATACAAGCAAGTTCAAATTAAAGATAATCCAGAAGCACAAGGAAATCAAAAGTGTTAGAAATACTGAACGACTAGTCAAGCACTTGATAATGTCGAGTGTACACCATAATGATGATAGCGTATGAGAGGATTGTTAAAGGATCTATGGCAAAAAAGGAAACGTGTTCACAACCGGTTCATACGACATTCGGTGCTACTATCACATAGGTATGACACAGAAGACGACTGTGTATGATGTTTTACATGGTAGAATTATCGGTCACATTCAATATGGGAGTACTCATATGGCAGTAGCCAACGAACACGGATTAACTCAAGGTGTAATATGGTGCACAGCAGCAGACCTGATGTGTCAGTTATGGATATGACCGTTTTAAGGCAAACCATGTACAGATTTTTAGGACAGTTTGGTTTATATACCTAATCAGATGTTTTCCGTTCATGGCAATTCACTGTAGCAAACGGTTACCCTGGAGTTGAGAACATGTAATTTAAACATCGTCATAGTAGGTTTGGGATATGATTTCCAACAAATCGATGTTTAGCTTGTAATCTGATTCACACCGGACGATCATATGAAAAACGCCGGGTATCCAGTATCTCCAACTCAACATCGTTCAATGCCAACGTTACAGTGATGCTGGAGTGCCCGTTTAGAGAAGCATTCTATTAGGCTCCAGAAGAGATCTGCATACTCAAATCGTAACAGCACAGGATAAATTTATCTGTACTTCATTCTGGAATAACATGTCCTTTTGTTTAGGAGTGCCGTTGGCACTGAATTTGTGTTTATGTATGACAACGTTCTTCCTTACCGTTCAAACATTGTCAACATCTTTAAACTGAGGATATCACCCGTATGGAATGGCTAGCATTTTCACTGGATTTAAATTAGCAGAGCATGTGTGGAACATGCTTGGGTGACGAATTGGAGTCATTCAACCTACTGCTACTTTTAGAAGCCATTACTTTCTGAGTAGAATTCTCTGTCCCAAATGCTATTAAATATATGATATCAGCAAGCTTCAGAGTTGTACGGACTGAATTTCTTCGTATGGGAAGCATACGATTTTATACTATCATACCAACAACGTATTATTCAGTTCATTGTCTATCCAGAGTCTGGAACCTACTATACAGAGTCTTGAACGTGCGATATATGCTGAAAGTGCACCAGGGAGTTATAATCATAGTTTGCATGCCACGTATAAAATATTTCTTTCTTTCTTATTTGTTTAATACATGGTCTTTTTGAATTAATCACGTTTGTTTTGTTTCTTCACTTTTAACTGACGGTTCCAGCAATATCCTTAATTTATGAACAAATATGTATAACAATTATAAATGGGCAAGTAGGGAATTTCACAGCATTAAAAGTAAAAATAATAAGAAGTTTAGCTACCACTCCTGTATTTTTCTGATTAAAATCCTATGGACTTCAGTTTCAACCCAATCATAAGAGGATTATCAATAGGACTGATTAAAAAAAATCGAAAACAATTCTTAGTGCTTACTACCACTTTCTGACCATCTAGAGACCAGATTACGAAAATTATGTTATTTAAAAATTATATACATTCTTAAAAGAATTGAGTTTTTATCAGCAATTGATGAATATCAGATTTACGTTACTCGTTTCGATCTTAAATTTATATTTTGTATTTCAATTCCTATTTGATTCAATTCACTCCGATTTTATGTATATATATATATATATATATATATATATATATATATATATATATAT
>JAPDSC010110102.1:0-14163 GCA_026290005.1 Latrodectus geometricus | reverse complement strand
TATATATATATATATATATATATATATATATATATATATATATATATATATATATATATATATATATATATATATATATATATATATATATATATATAAACCAAATTTATTTCACTTATACTTTTAAATTTCTTGTAAAATATATAAACAACTTAGTTCACTGCTCCTTAATTTAGCTTAGCAATATGTAAAACATTCAGTTAATGAGTTAAAATTAACTCAATAATTTCACTAACTTTGTTCTAACAATTTCAGCTTTCTATTTTGGTGGCTTTGAATGGGTTGATGGGGGTAGAAGATTATCCAAAGCTCCTATTAAATTAGAAGAAAGACGAAAATCACATAATACAAATTTAGGATTTTCCATCGATAATAATATGAATACCAGTCTCAGTACTTTGGGTAAGTAGGGATTACAAAATTTTATATCTATTTGAAACATTATTTTATATCTAGTTTTATATCTAGTTGAAAAAAAAAACCCTGCACCGTAATGACAATACTTAATCCTAAACTTTAAAACCTAAAACTACTTTATGTTATGTCACCCATGCAGCAAAATTTTGAGTCTTTAAGCAATAGTTTAAAGAAAAACAATATTTTTTAACTTCTCGTTAGCAAATGCAAGTTTCTGGTAAAATGAAAAACGATTATCAAGAATCAGTTTTTGAAGTTTGAGTGATTTTCCATATTTATTAGAAGTTTTAAATAAGTTTTATCATCAGAAGGAGAAAATGTGACATATTGCAGTAGCACAATTGGTAGCTTTTAGTAGCGCCACTTTTCTGAGCTATTAAACATATATTGTATTAAAAAGATTAATTTCTTATGTAACAAATTGAACGATTTATTATATGTTCGAGTTAACATCCAAATTATTAAGACTATTTAATAGCAAAGTAAAAAGTGATCGTTAGTGTGCAAATAAACCTTGAAGTAACCTTTTTCTGCTTAAACAAGAGGATGATAAATTATTTTTATTACGTCGTACAATAATTTTAACAGAAAGTTTGCAAAAATTTTGCAAGATTCATAAATGTATGTTCTATTGAAGTTGGTTTTCATGTTTTTATTTCACAATAAAACAACAGGTAGTTAATTTAACTTAGGTAAGGAGAACTAAGGTATTCTAGATGAAGATAATATGTATTTTATATCCTCTGGGCGAACAACATCAAAATTTTGATGCTACTCATTTTGTCTCGTGCTCTGTAATGTGTTTTCAGACTCTAAAGTCCAGAAATATAGGAAGGCTAAAAAATTATTGGCGTCTTAACCAATCTTCTGGATATTTGCAATAAATTAATATTTATTTGATCCTTCTAGTACTTCTTGTGCTCTGTTACAATAACCATTATTGTTTAAAATAATCATACCTTCCGAAAAAAATCGTAAATATGAAAGGCTAAAATTGATTTTTTTTTAATTATTGAAGCAAAATTTAATGTATGTGTGTGTGTTGAGAGAGATATAATGCATAGTCTCTATTGAATCAAGTCTTCAGACAAATTTTAACCATTCTATCAATAAATGACATAAATAAACTTGCTTTATATCGCCTAGAATGAAGCAAATTCTGAATGTATATATGATAGTAGCATTTTCTTCTTCATAATAATCTAAATGTTACAATAAGCTAATTACAACATTCTTTTAAAGTTTTAAATCAGAGAATCAACTCTTATCAGCTTAAACTATTTGTAAAAATTTACAAGTATTTTATGCTTACAGAATTGGCTGTTCTTAGAAAGTGATTATACTACCTAATGCTTATACAAAAGTTTACTGCCAAGAACTGGCTACCATCATGCCACGAGAAGTTTTAATTTTAGCAACTGCCTACAATATTTGATAAATATGCAGTAAAAATCCAAACTTATAAATTCACCGTAGCTTCGTAAAATATTATGTTCTTTCCCTGATTTGTTTCGATATATCAATTGAAGTTGCCATGAGGAATATTTATGACCATTGCTGTTAGACTTTACATTTTGAAACCTCTAAGTAAAACTTTAAAATAGCCTTTACACAAAATCCCATTGTAATGTTTATACAATGGATATGTGCCTTGCTATCTATGACAGTCCCTTGTACAGTATCACAGACTTGCAGTGACTATTAAGCTTTTGCTAATTATTTCACTCTAACCAAGTTGTTTAATATTATTTAGAAATTGTGTTGCAAAAACATATGCTTGAACCTCATGCAACTGAAACAAAAATATCAACAAACCTTTCGTAATTCTTTAATTTTATTGATCTTAAAAACAATTTCCTTTTTATGCCATAGAACTGATTTAAATTTCGTTTTTAATGACATTATATAAAATTTTAAAATAGAGTATAAAAAAATATAATTTTTGTTATACATACATAGATAAATCATTGCATAAGAACTACATAAAATTCATTTAAAGTAATATTCCTTTTTTACGGTGTGTTTTAAAAATACCTGAACGATCAAAGAAGAGTTTAAAACGGAAAGGAAATCGAATCATTTGCAGCATTCACAATCTGAACAATATCAAGCAATCTTATCTAACCCAATTTTTTAGTAATTAGGAAGTTCCAGTTAAATTACTAATTGTGAAGTTTGCCTCTGAATATCGCTATAGATTTTAGATACCAAGGGATTTTACTTTCATTTTTTACTATGACGTAATCAAAATAAAAAGTTATCATGAAAACATTTTTCTTTAATTTTATGAGTCATTTCAATAAGTTCCCAAGTTCTTAATCATCTTCAATATAAATTTTGAGAATCAATAGGATTAAAATTCTTCGTAATCGAATGAAGTTAGAAAATAACAAGCTTTTCATTTTATTTTCTACTTTTATTTATTTTAAAGGTCTATCAGTTCTTTTTGGAATAAATTTAAATTTTTCTGTATCAGTACAGTACAGTACTTTGTGATAATTTAATTATTTGTTTTTATTTATTTTTTTTTTTATTTATTTATTTATTATTATTTTTTTTTTTTTTGTATATTTCTACATACGACAATATTTTTAACTTGATCTTAAAATTCCCCCCTTTTTTTTATTTATCAAATATTATAACGCATCTAAAACAGGTAATATAATCTTTATTTGATAGGTAGTTGTCAATCATTGCCAATTAAGCGTTTGTCTTCAACAGAGAAATTGACGGTTCAACCCGTAGAAGAACGAAGTGAAATAATGGAGCTATTACTCAAAGTATGTCCCATAAATACTAAAAAATGGCCTTATTTAAAATGGTGGAAAAAAGTCTTCGTTATCATAAAAGTAAGTAGATTATTTCTTCTTTAATCTAAAAGAGAATGTGTATTATTAAAATATAATATATTTTTAATATTTATATATTAAGAGGAACTTACGTTTGTATGAGAAGCAGTGTAATCTAAATGAGTGAAATGAAATCTTAAGACGCTTTTTGATTTAAAATATTGATATTACTATTTAAAAGTTTGAAATATATATTTGCTATCAGTCTTTCCTTAGCTGCCTTGCATCTCATCATGTAAGGAAATTATCTCCTAAATATTTTTGATAAATTATTTGAAATGTTAATTAATCAGTTTTTTAGTAATGAAGTACTAAAGCTTACAGATTATAAAACTTTCTTTCAAAATGATAAAAGCGAATTATAAAGCTTGTTTCTCCAGAAAGCAACTATCTTCTGTAATCTCAGTGGTCACAGTTATTCACATTCTTTAATTCCTCAGTAAGAAATTATAGCACTACATACGACAAAAACTATTATATATTAATTTTGCACAGAATTCCTAAGAAAGTATATGCATTTACAAAAATAATCAAAAATGACTCCAAGTCTATTACAAAGAACATTTCGAGATTCAAAGAAAAAAAATCGTTTTAGTAATCTTATAAGATATATTATAAACAAAAAGGAAAAATGTTTTTCTGATAAAAATTTAATTTTACATGCATTTCATATCAAAGGCAAGATTTTCATCAAAGATTTAAAATTTTGCAGCAAATATTTCCCGGTATGTAATTATATGTATTCAAACAAAACATATTATTTATACTAATTTACTCAAACATTCCCTGAAAATGCACTTTTATAATATAAAACCAAAAGAAAGCTTTGATATTAAGAAATATTATGTATTTAGTCGTAAGTTAAATCATCAAAATTGATCATTTAACTGTTTCAAATCACTGGATCTTTAAACCCTTTCACTGTAATATACTTTACTCACATTCAGAACATTGCAGTTTCTTCAAACATTTTGCAGACGAAATCTAGATGTTTGAAAGCCTTCAGTTTTCCTTGAAGCAAAAATTCCAGCCACTATAATTTGCATACTAAGATAAGCTGTGACACCATTTCTCTTACGTAGTTAAATATTATTAAAGCTATTCCAATGTATAAAACTATTTCAGAACAACATTCATAAATGTAAATTTATGACTTAACTATAAATTCTGTAAATTTATTTTCCAGAAATGAAATACACTTTTATTTCTCAAAAATCTTTTATCATAACTGCTTTTAATTGACTTATTTATTTTCCTACATAAAATATGTGTCCTTTTGAATATTTATCTTCACATTATTCGGAGTCTATTCTTCCTAAATCATTTTGATTTACATCTTAAGAAAGTAAGAGATATATTTTTACCTTATATAGCATAAATATTATCTATATTATATTTACAATGTTAATGAGTATTTTTTATTTTTATTATAAAATAGCAATCCCTGTTTGATTCTTAACTAAACTATATGTTCGTTTTAAACCATCTTTCTTATAGTCTTACTTATACCTTATACACTATATATTAGTTATATCTTACATGTATTATTAAGATCCATACAGTGTGTTATCTTATACCTTACACAACCATCTTATACTTACATTAATCTCATATGCAGACACAGTGAATATTATCCTTTAATACACAGAATTATTTTTATTCATACGTTAAAATTCCTTTATCTGCGAAAGATAATACACGTATTTATATTAATAAATCATTTACTTATAGCACTGACTTTGTTTTTATAAACTGCTGGCGACCCAAAATGTAACTCCTTGAAGGAACCATGCAAATCAAATGAAATCTATATTTTGAGATTGTGGTATGAAAATTGCAAATTATTAGCACTGCATCTCATCCTCACCCCACGGGTGATTGTAGTGCTACCGACAAGCTCTATATGAAGAGGAAGAGAAAACATACCAAAAATCTTCAAAGTAAGAAGTAAATGAATAAATCCGAGAAATACAAGAGGTGATTAAATGAAAAGGTACGAAATGACGTAAAAACGTAACAGTTAAATATTTGCATATTCCACCTTGGGAGAAAGTAGCGAGATATCTCGGGATGTGATTGGAGTCACTGACTAGAATGGGAACATGCGCAGGAGAGAACAAAGGCTCTTATCAAAAGCGGGATCCAAATGATACGTCAGTCCGTATGAGAGCATAATTCCTCGTGCTTAGAAAATCCATAAACTCCAATGTGTGCTGTGAGACACTCCGACGGCTATGCAGGTCAATAGAGAACAAAAGACCGGGGCTGCTCACGAAGGGTGTGGTTCTACTCCCTGATAACGCACGTCCACGCGTCTCCAAAGTCATAAACATGGAACTGGCCAAGTTCAAGTGGGAGATGTTGGACCATCCACCCTACAGGCCGGACATGTCGCCCTGCAATTTCCATGTGTTTGGTCCACTGAAGAAACACCTGAAACCGTCTTCAACTCGGACGACGTACTCAAGGATACTGTGAAGGACTGGGTCTCATCACGACCACAGGAATTCTGGGAACAAGAAATCCTGCAGCTTGTTCATCAGTGGGATCCTTGTGCTTAAGCCTATGGTGTATATTTTGAATAAAGTCTAATTAGTACGCGCCGTGTAGTTGCCTACTTTTTCATTTGATCACTCCTTATAAAAGTAGGAATTGCGTATTATCCTTCACAGAAATCGGTGATCGTTTTGGGCTATGTGAATATGTAATCACTGGATGTAAAATGGAATAAAGAACCGATATTACCGATCACACTCACCTGCACCACTGTACATAATAACAGACGCTTGACAGTGATGTATCGTCAGCAACATTACCAATAACAGCACAACAAATTCTGTCTGTAATGCAACATTCAATGTACTCATATACCATTCGACGTCGTTTGCAGCTAATTGAAATGTACACAAAGCATCCCTTGCTTCGTTTACCCTTGATTCAAAACCAAAAGCGTTTGCGCCGCCAGCAATGCAATGAACGACGGGCATAAACAAAGAAAGTGAACAATATTATAGTAACGAATCCAACTTCTGCCTACGAAACCACAATGGGCGAATTCGAGTCTGGAGATACCATCGCGAGAAACTACTGAAAAGTTACGTTATACATCGCTTTACAAGTCCTGCACCTAATATCATGGTTTGGGTTGATATTGTATTTTACGTCTGCATCATTTTAATATGCACTGTTAACGATACATTGAACATTCAGCGCTTCAATTTTGTGGTACTGGAGTCTGAGATTCTCAAAGACATTCAGCATTTGCCATCAGCCATATTACATCTGGGTAATTCGTAACTACACCTGCCATGCAATGTTACCTATCAGATTGAATTTCTTCACAGTCTGCTTACTTTCTCATCTACTGCCAATTGAAAACTTGTGGTCCATGTTTGCCTAATAACTGGTCCAAGATACCTACTGTTTTACACCAGTTTAACTATGTTAATAGTGGAAGCCACATGAACTGCTATACCTCAAGAATATATCCAAATCCTCTTTGAATTTATGCCGAGGCTTGTGGCAATAGCTATGGCAAACAATGACTACATAAACAATTAAATTTTTTCCTCGTTCACACTTTACGTTGAGCATTAATTCATATTATTCGATCTTTTCATAATATATCATTTAATAAATAAATTTTACTTTGGTATCTCTGGTCATTTTCGGTGTTGCACTTTAGGTGGCCAGTAGTGTAGTTATAGAAGCTATAAAGTTGAAGAATTTAAATTCTACTTCATAGAAAAAGCTAAGATTTCTTAATTTTTAAAATCAATTAAGTTTAAATAGCTTTCACATTTTTATAATAATAAAAAATTACATGCCTACAAAATTTTTATTATGACATCATCTAAAAAAATCTTAAATTAAAATATTAATATTTCATTTCAATATTCCAGTATTTTAAAAAAAAGAGAAATTTCAAGTATAAAAAAGATATTCATGTAACAAATTCCAGAGAATTTGTTATTATTATTATATAATTACATGTCAATAAAATTTATTTGCATAGTAATTAAAATTTTTCTCTAACTACATTTCAATTTTATTTATAATTTTAGATTCCAGCAATTTTTATAATGAGAATAACAGTTCCAGTATTAGATGCTGGTTCGGAAGACATGAACTGGAATCGACTTCTAATTTGCATTCAGTGCATAACGGGACCAATATTTGTTTGTTTAGTCAGTGAATGTAAGTTTTTTTTTTTTTTTTTTTTTTTTTTTTTTTTTTTTTTTTAACTTAGCTCATTCTTTTAGCAATTCTAATCGAATTTTATTTTCAATCCTTATACTGATAAGAAACAAAATATTAAAATTGTTCTCTTAATTAGGAACCCTTAAGCAAGTTTATTATAAATTGGGTATTTTATCTAAATATAGAAACTATTATAATTTGTAGGTTGATTATTATTGTATGTTTATGTGAATACATAAAAATTAATAAAAATAACATAAGATTCTCAGAAAATGTAATGTTTCTTAATTACTTATACTGATATGCAAATTTTTAAGTTGATAATTATTTTATTTAGCAAAATCGGTCTTAATTTTTAAAATATTCTTCTGAAAATACTGAGGAATTCAATACAATTACATGTACATGTAAAAAATGATAACATTTAAAAACTTTATAAGAAAATATGCTGAAAATGTAATCAGAATGTTCAGTGATAAGAAAAAAGGATTTGTTAAGATGCGATTGAAAAAGTTCTACAAAAATTAAATATCTCACTTGTTTGGATAAATATGGTAATACTTTTGAAAAAAATCAAGTACATTTTAGGTAAAACTGCAATACAAATTAACGGGTTTAAATCGCCAAAGAATATCATATAAAAAATAATACCCCATATTTTATATCAAAATTTTGTGCATCAATATTTATGAAATGTATATGAATTTATGAAACCTTTTATTTATGTAACTTTGCGAAATCTCAATTTTCCATTGCACATATTGTACACTAGACGTAGTCAAATGAAATCTATGGCTAATGATATTATAAGTTTTGATGATAAATACTGAAATTAATAAGTGGTCAATTAAAAAACCATTTATCACATGAATAATATAAGGTTGGGGAAAAAGAAATCCATTATTTTTACGTGAACTTTATGTAACCTCTTTTGGATTCACTTTGTAAAAACGTTTAAAACAGCTTTCATGTAGATTTTTAGGTCTTGCGCGTTACGACTGCTGACATGCGGTTAACTTCGATCATTTTTGATATTTTATAGACATTTACGACGATGCTGTATCCACATGCAAGGTGCATCTCTAACATCAAAAATACCCGAACGGAATCGACGAAACAAAAATTGTACGTAACTGGTTGTTACAGTCTTATAGAGGACGATAAACACCTTTCACAATTTTAACCACCCGGCTATCTTTTTCGCCGTTACAAGAGAAAAACGAAAATGTATCGAATTTTCTGTTTGTTGTCTTCCATTTTTAAAACCTTGTACTCGTAACTGAATTAATCAAACAAAAAACCGCAAGAGGATATTTTAGTGTCAAATGTCACCTTTCCAACGAGCATAAATCTGAAATTGTTTGATAGATACCTCACGAGATATCGATCACTACACACGTCGACCGAAAAAATAATGGATTACTTTTACCCCAACCTAATATTTTTAACTAACATATGCAGGATAAATGAAAATGTTTTTAAAAATTTATGGTACTTTAAAGTTCTGAAAAACTTTTGTCAATAAATAGAAATTAATTAACATGTAAAAAAAAAAACAGATGTTAAGAAATAAATTATGAGGTAAAAATAAATATTGAAATAATCAGCCCAATGTGTCTACGATGCTTGTGATATTTCCTACATTCAAGATTTATAGGTTATAGTTTGAATTCTGCTTAAAAACAATACAAGTAGAAATCAATTAATTGAGTAGCAGAATAATGTGCCTTATTTAAAAATTACATAAACATATCTGCATACAAAAAGAGAAATTAACAATTTATTATTCCAACTGACAACTTAAACCATAAACTGGAATTGTGAATTAAAATTATATTATTTTTTATTTCAGATGCATTTTACTTGATAGGTGACGTATTTCCTATATTTTTAATACTTTTCTGCGCATGCGTATGTTGTGCCGTATTAGTGTATTGTACGTCAGAACGTGACATACCTCCTAGATACTGCTGGATTTTCGCCTATTTAGGATTTGCTGTTTCTGTCACATGGACTTATTGTTTGGCAAATGAAATTGTTGCCCTATTACAGGTAAAAAATCATATTTAAAACAGAATACGATTTTTTATTTAGGGTTAGTACTGTAGTAATGTTAATAATAATGTTGTATTAAACTGTGATTAAATATAAATTTTATCTGCTTTTTTTTTCTAAATAAAACGTTAGAATTAAATAGTAATTTGATTATATTATTCATAATTTTCAGTTTAATTATATCATTTGTAATAATAAAGCACTTTTAAAGTTTTTTCTTTCCATTTCAGATTATTGGTGTTATATTCAATTTAAGTGATGCCATTTTAGGTTTGACATTTTTAGCTTGGGGAAATTCCATATCAGGTATGAGTTACGATACATTTTGTGGTTTCTCTTAAATTATTTCATTTTAAAAAAATTAATTCATGGTGAATTTGCTTACATAATGTAAAAACTTCTTCATGAAACAATGTGATATTAATGGACTTGAAATTTTTTTCACAACATGCTAAAAAAATCGACAAACAGAATAATGTGTATACGTGTATGTGGTAATACACTAAATTAATAAAATAATTTATGAATGCACTTAATGAAGTAAATATCTATATACGATTTTATACAAATTCTATTATAAATGAAATGTTCAAAAATATCAATATTTACAGTAGTCATTCTTTTAAATTGATTGAAATTTAAATTGTCGTTTCTTTTGCATTTTTTTCTATTTTCTAAAAAAATACATTTAGTTTGTAACACAAATAATAAAGGTTCTTAAAGTATAATGGTTCACTAATAGTGTTTTCTCATGCATTTTTGTATTTTTTTACAAAAAAATTTATAAATCTTACATAATTAAGTGAGCTATTATAAACACTAATATGAAAAGGGCTAGAGAATAGGTTTGTATGCAACTGTGGCGAATAGCTGAGTTTACTAAATCCTTGGTAAAAATATCGTTATTTCAAAATAAACAAAGCGAAAGCTGGTCGGAATAGCTTTGTATTTGTCAACTACTTATTTCATTGGACAAAAGATACGTGATGTCATTCGAATGAAGACATGAACACGTGCATCCGACATATTCTCCACGTGATTGAAAGTTATTATTTTATTGAATGATGTGTGCTCAAGATTTTATATTTTATGGAGATATTTCGTGTTTTGTAAACCCTACAAAAAGATACTTCTCTTAAAATAATAAAAAAAGTAGTAGAATGTATTAAAAATTTGTTTGATTTTAATGAATGAAAAATGAAAGTGAATGCCTTTTTTTAAATCCATTTCCTTGATTTTCATGAGATTTGTTTGAAAAATCAATTGAAAGGGAGAAAAATTTTTTATATACTACATTATATAAAATCTCCATTGCATTCTTACATTGATGAGAATTTTTTAATAAATATGTGCAGTTGTAATACTTGTGTAAAATTCTCAATATATATTTAACTTGTAACAGACACTGACACTCATTTTGAATTATAAAACATTCAATTACTCTTTTTGTCCTATTTCCTTGATTATATTCTGAAACAATTACTGTATACGATTAAGAAGAATAAAATATGAGTAATCAAAGAGACTGACAGATGTTTGCTATTAAATTAGTATGTATTTACGATTCATGAGAATTAAATCACAATCAATAATGTAAAGTGACTCACAATCACATCACTTGCAAACATTTTAATAAGTTATAAAAAGTAAAAACTTTGTGAGCCTTATTTTTACAACAAAATTATAATTTCAAAAAATGATGACAAAATAAAGTAATAAAATGATAACATAATAATCAATCTCATAAAAATTTTAAAATATTGATAAGAGTTTTCAGTCTTGATAATAAAATTAATTTTTAATGTAAAACTTAATTTTCTCAATTTTATTTTCCGTTATCTGCATTTACATTAAGCCCCTTATATTTTAAAGTTTTTTCTCAAAACTTTTCATACGAATACGGATAAAATATAAGGTATTTTAATAAGACAATGACAAAAAAGCTTATGCGGTAAAAGGTACTTAAAATTTCATAAGTTAAATAATTTAAAAGCAAAAAACTTTAAATTTAACACAAGTTGAAGAAACAATGTAAAGAACTTTCAGAGGCTTGCCATAAAGTGAAATCTTAAAATATCATTTTCAATTACTAACACAGTTCAGTTTCAGCATTCATTCCATAAGCTTTCTTTAAAATCATTCAAAGTTGTCACATTATCATGAAAACCTTTTGCTTTGGAATAAAATTAAAGCCTGTATTTAAATGTGTAGAATGTGATAGCGAAAGAAGACTAGAAAGGTTAAGCTATAATTGTCTTTTGTAAACAAAGCTTGCCATTAGACCCTTGATATCCGAGGTTTTAAAAAATAATTTTTCGATAGTAAGCAACATTATGAGATCAAATTAAACTCTCTCTTACCTTTAGAGTATCAAACTCATGCCATAAAATAATTTGTAAATACATGTACATAGAAGAGGATTGCTTATAATCAAACAAAACAATATTATATACTCAGTGCACCTTTTATAGGTAAGTGAACTACGTTGCTCAACAAAATATTCCACATCAATCATTTTCTTTTTAATTCTACCTAAGAAAAGAAGAATTCCTCTTTTGCTTATATGTTGGTAAATAGCAATCTTAAACTGTGAAAAAGATGTAACGAGAAATATTTTTTAAAAACTGTTGTGCACTATTTGCACAATAATGTCTACTTGTTTGTAGAAAATTTTGAAAGAAAAATATTGAAACTATGGTCTAAATATTAAACATCGTATCCTATTGCCTTTGTATTGCTATTTGAAAGTTATAAGTGTTGAGTAAATTGGTAGTGTAACCATTAAAATGATAGAGGGTATCAAATATATAAAGTTAAATTGCATTTCGAAACAGTTTTCTGTGAGAGGATTTTATTTTACTCAAGTATAAAGGGATTATATATTTATTATAGATTATTTTGTTTTGTATCCTACAAAAAACAACAAGTTCGTAACAAACTAATGGGCACTTTCTTAAATTGCTCAATATATATATATATATGTATATATATATATATATATATATATATTTGCTCAATCTCCTAGTTTTGGAATTTAAAAAAAGCAATTAGCAAAAAATATTAAAAACAAACATTAAATTTCAAAAACTCATAACTCATTTGTAAAAACAGAAAAGGATCGAAAATAAGAAAAATTCTGACTATTTCGGAAATTATTTCTAATGAAATAAATATTGTCTAATATGTTTTATATAAAGCCATATCAACTTATATTATTCATATTATTTTAATCAGTGCAAATGTAATCTATAAGCATCTAATTAAATTTAAAAAATATATGTATCAGTATTCTTTAATTGTATATTATGAAGATACTATTTAATTTATTAAATTTATGTTTTCTTTATTAACTATGTGATTTCAGATTTTCTGTCCAACTTAGCAGTCGCAAGAAAAAATTTTCCTAGGATGGCAATATCAGCTTGCTATGGAGGACCCCTTTTAGGTAAGAAATATTGCTTTAACATATTTCTTAGTGCAAATAAATATATGCTAAAAAAAAACTTATAAAATTGTTATAATATTAAAGTATTTAAATTCTAATATATATATTTATATCAATCAAACCCAGATCGGTTGGCATGTATATCTATTTATGCAACTTCAACAAACAACTGCCCATATAACTTCACCATGACGACACAGATTATCGATAGTAGTGACGTCGAGTGGTAACGAGCTAGACCCTGGGCAATTTTTGACTAGATGTTTTCTATTGGTAAGAGATCTGGAAAAACTCTCTGATCCGAATAATAGCTGAAGATTTTCTGTGTAAATGCAGCTCCGGACAGTATCAGCAACACGAAGCCATGCATTATTCTATTAAAACGTAATGTTTCACAAGGCTCGAATAAAGAATGAAGAAATGGACATCAACAAAACAGAAATGTAGTGGTTTAAGTGCTGTCAGTAGAGTAAAGAGATAACCAAGACATGATCCAAAGGTATACCAGACCACCACTCCAAGTAATAGGCCAGTATGTTGAAAGCACGTTGGTAATGTGTGTTTTCCTTGATATACGTATGCTATCATCATATTGTAAGAATCAGAATTCGTCTAAAAACATGATGTCACATCATTCTAGCAGTCAGGTTAGTCATTGATCACACCAGAAGAAACTTTCCTTTTGGGTAGCATCTATGGTAACCGAAGGGATTTGTCAATGGTCGACGAATTGATAGTCAGATTGTGCTGTTACAAACTCCGTGCTAGTACTTTTCCTATTTCTTGAATTAAAATTTGTGATATCTTTATTAGATCTTTATCTTCCTAATTTTTTATATCTTTAATTATTTCTGATTTTGTCATGAAAAATCAGAGTCCAGTCTCATTTTCACAATCCCAATAAAAGAACAACACAATAAGAAAAGTTTTATGTTTTACGCCAGCAGACCTCTTGTACCTAGCTCGAGATGAGCTTTACCAGTTTAGGTAGAGGTTGCTGGATAATTTATTTTATAGTTTTCATAGAATTACAACTAGGGGCTGTTAAGCCCTTCTAAACTAAGAATAAACAAAAAGAAATATTTACATGAACTATAAAGGTTAAAATTAACAGGTGCTCCATTAAGGGCATAGAAAGTCACAGTTCACTGATGCATGGAAAAGTCATTTGCTTGATTTTCTGACCATTTCTTTAAT